>CM029016.1:8964683-9136845 GCA_016801055.1 Panax notoginseng
CAACATCAGGCCTTCTGGTGAAAGGGGCTGATTATCTTGAAACTCTTGCTGAAGTAAGAATCATGGCTTTCGATAAAACTGGGACCATAACTAGAGGAGAATTTGTGGTGACTGATTTTCGATCTCTGGTGGATGATGTTAGCTTCAACACCTTACTGTACTGGTAAGACTGCTCTCAAATTTTTATTTATCTTTCCACTAGTGTTAAGATAATTTCTTTCACTCAAAAATTAAGCAAAAAATTTGAATTAAGCTTCCATAGTTCCATTTTGCCATATTAGTATTAGAACAGAACCGAAAAATTAAATTTATGGTGGTATTAAAAGACCCAATTAAATACATTTTAAACTAATCAACATTTATCCCATACATATATTATTTTCCAAGGGTTTCAAGCCTCGAGAGTAAGTCGAGTCATCCGATGGCTGCCGCACTCGTTGACTATGCACAATCACATTGCATTGAGCCAAAGCCTGACATAGTGGAGGATTTTCAAAACTTTCCTGGGGAAGGAATTTCTGGAAGAGTTGATGGGAAAGACATCTATGTTGGAAACAGAAAAATTGCTATGAGAGCAGGGTGTGCAACAGGTGATATACTTTGCCTCATATTCTAGTGTTAATGAATTAAGCTGATGATGTGGAAATTCTCAAGTTTTGTGACAATCATGCACATTCGAAATTAGTAATACTATGCACATTCGGCTTAGTTTGATATGTATTTATCATAGTTATCAAAATAGTACGATATGTATTGCCAAGTGTATCGAAGATATGCGACACAATTCATGCTTCTTCATAAAATTAGCAAGACTTTAAAAAGTTTATATTACTTTTTTTTATAGAATATAACTTTATTTTTCTCACGTCACTTTCTCCAAGGGAAAATATAAATTTTCACTTGTTATTTTGAATTATTCTTTTTTTGTTCTATAATTCAAAGGTGAATTTGAATTTTTGTTTTCGCTTGTTACACTATAAACATTACTAAAATAATATCTGATAATTCAATTTAGAGTATTTTGGTCACTATTCAACATTAAAATTTATTTTTAGGATATAATAACATTTGTTGGACTATTTTTATATATACTCAAGCTAATATGTTTGATTGTCGTGTTTATATGTTTAAATACATATTGCCACATTTTTTTATTTCATTTCCATATCGGACGATACAATCCACAAAACGATACATGAAATACGATACGAGAGTTTTCGATTCACTATACAATTCCCGATTTGACAACTATATATGGTATCCACTCTTTTTTTTATGTTTGATGTAGTAGTTTTACGGGTACATTGTTGAACTTTCAGCACCTACCTTAGAAGGTGATTCAACAGCAGGAAAGTCCATTGGATACATAATTTTGGGGTCATCTTTTGCTGGAATTTTCAGTCTTTCTGATGTCTGTCGGACTGGTGTTAGTGACGCAATTAGAGAGCTCAAGTCTATGGGCATCAAAACTGCTATGCTTACAGGAGATTGTCACGCAGCTGCCATGCACACACATGATCAGGTGAGCATCTTATTTATCTCTTAATTAGTCATTGTAAAAATTTAGTGCTACGTTGAATATTATTTTAGTGTGTTGTACATTTCTGGATAGTCTAATGTATGTGCATTTATGCTACGTCTGGATTGAAGAAATCTAAGGTCGGATGGTATGAAATGAAAAAAGTGTATTTGATTAATTATTCCAATAGATAAAACCATTCCAATGGGGGAGGTGGTGGAAAGGATTCATTATCCTATACCATCACCTAGCAAACAAATGTAACTGAGAATGATCAAATCTCGAGTCCGGAACAAATCTTGAGTATTGATTAAATCCATCCAAATAACTATTGGTAGTAACTTGTTGGCTTCGTGTCCCCACCTCCGGACCTCCATCTCTCTATTGTGGGATAATACCACCAGCCTTTGTGTCCCTACCTCCGACAATCCGATCGGATGACCTGACCCGAGCTTGTAAGAGTCGGTTCTGATACTATATGAGACAACCTGAGTCAAATCCAAAGTCCGGAACAAATCTTGGATCAAATCCCAAATCTGATCGAATCAAATCAAATCCATCCAAATAAGGCTTAAACCATTAGCCCAATAGTATATTCTTAGGTCATCTTAGCCGACCACAGCTCACACAAAAGGTCATGACTTGAAAGTATTATTGGTAATAACTTATTTCTTTATATACAGACAAATTTTTCCCCTATTTGTGGGCCTGGAGTGTTACAGTGACAATACTGTATATATACCGTTATTATATGATATTTCAACTTCAATGAAATAATAAAAACAAGTATACTAATAAAAGAATTACATGATATTATTCCGGTTAGGAGAGGTGTTTGATGTGGTGCATGTGGATCTACTACCAGAAGACAAGGTCAGAATCATCAAAGAGTTTCAGATGGAAGCAGCAACGGCCATGATTGGTGATGGACTAAATGATGCCCCTGCATTAGCTACAGCTGATATTGGAATCTCAATGGGAATTTCAGGCTCTGCACTTGCTACAGAGACGGGGCACATAATCCTTATGTCAAACAACATTCGCAAAATACCAATTGCTGTTCGGCTTGCAAAAAAAACCCGTCAGAAAGTAATCGAGAACATGATTTTGTCAGTCATCCCCAAGGCTTCTGTACTTGCATTGGCCATTGCAGGCTACTCGCTCGTTTGGGTTGCAGTTCTTGCTGATGTTGGGACGTGCTTGCTAGTCATCTTTAATAGCATGCTACTTCTTCGAGAAACCGAGACACAAAACTTGCATTACCAGCAGAGCTGCTGCTCAGCTACAGTGGCACCAAATGAGTTTAAGTCCCAAACCTGCTCTAAGGAAAGAAACAATGTCAGGAAGCAGAGACAAACTGATAGCAGCTGTTGCAGGAGCGATACAAAGGAATGCTGTCGCAAGAGACGAGATTTAGGTGCTACTTCTACCGGAGGCCTATCCGAAATTATTGTTGTGTAGAATCTTTGGGGCTGCTTATACCACTATCATTGGTGGCTAAAGATTGCCTTGGAGAAGCTGATGCGCATAGTTAAAGTTGCTAATAAAAAAAAAATCCTAAATTATAAAAATGGTGCATGTATCAAAAGGTTTGTTATTATATGATGAAGAAGACGGTTTAGAAAGTGTTTCGGAGAGTTCTTTCAAGTATATATAGGAAACTCATAAATAACAACAGAAAATAATATTTTTATATGAAAATCGTCGTCATCACTATATATCTATAAGGACTCTTCTCATGTAAAAATATTAAAAAGTGTTATGAAAATTTCAATTTCATATATATAGACCTGACAAAAAATAGGTTTGGATTGGTTTTGGGTTACAAAAAATAGTTTTGGGTCGGTTAAGACGTTACCTATATTTAATATGGGTTATGTGGTTTGGATTTAAATGGTTATGAGTTGAATTCAGGTCGACTTATTTTTCAAATTATAGTTTCATTAAAATCTTAATTTCTATTATACTAAAAGAGTCTTATTTTAATTTATTAGACCTAAGTTTGAAACTAAAAATTTTAATTGACGTGACTAATTTAAGCATTAAAAATATTAATTTTGTGTTTATAGGTACTTTCAAAAAAAATTTACATTAATAATTGTTATGTTAATTAAAATTATTGAGAATTTTATTACAATAATCAGTAAATATCATTTTTTTAGTATATATATAATCAGTAAATTTTATTTTATTTTATTTTAGGGGGGGGGGGCTAGGGGGTGAAGGTGGGTGCGGGTGGAGCTGGGGCGGGGGCGTGGGGGTGGGGTGGGCCAGGGCGTGGGGGTGTATACATAATCAATAAATAATATTATTTTTGGTGTGAGGGCGTGGACGTGTGGGTGTGGGGGTGGGGGTAGGGGTGGAGGTGTTAATATTTTTTTTTGAATGAAATATATTTTGTTGGGGGAAATGAATTGATTTAGTACAAAACTTAATCCTTGAGATAATTTAATTGTTAAGATGGGTGCTTAGGTGGTCTCATAACCAAGGTTTCAAAATTAAGATTTTGAGTTCGAATCCTAGGCTTCACCAAATTTTGGCAATTTGCCACATAGGCAGGTCAACGCACATATGGCGTTTATAATTAGATTATGTTTGTTTACAAGGATTATATTTGGAATATGGATATGACTATTAATTTAAGTGTCTTGTTTATTTTTAAATTTAAATTTAGGACTATTAATCTAGAGTTTATTAAATGGTTTAATAGTCTTGAAATTAGAATCTCATGGATTATTATTCCGGGATTATAACTTTTGTAAACAAACACAACCTAAGTATATTATACAATTTTACAAAAATCTACTGCCTCTATTTCAAAATTAGATATATATATATATATATATATATATATATATATATATATATATTGTCTTTTTAGAGTCAATTTATAAAATTTTAAAAATCAAAATTGATATAATTTGATTTAAATTTTGAAAACAACAAAGGTGATGATTAGCAGTACTTAATAGTTAATTTATAGTGGTCTCACTTACTTTTCTTTTATTTATAAAAATAACACCCGCTGTGACGCCCCCAAAATAGGTATACATCACCCATTCTGAGTCGCCAAATACATAGTACAAAATTCAAATACAACTTAATTATACAACTGTCGTGTAAAATACGACAAAACATAAGCTGAGAGTTTTAGTACGAATATTATCTTCTAGACAGTATTCAAACTCAAATGGAGTCCTCATTACATTTATTATCACACTATTTCACTGAATAGTGAGGACTACTAATGCAACCATCTAGACCGTCACTCCGTTCCCCGACTAGTCCCAGCTATATTCTCATTTTCTGAAGAGAACAATGAAAGCAAAGGGTCAGCTCAACTAGTCCAGTAAGAAATATTATGACTAAGATAATGTAGAATAAATTATCGTTAGTCTTCAACTGTGTTAAACTGATAAAATATAATAAACATCAAGTTTAACTGCAGCGGAATAAGCAATCCATTAGAAAAGTCAAGTAGAGCATGATATCTACTATCTTCTATGATTTAAAAAGTTTATCATCAATTTTATCGCTGAGACTCAGCTTAATAAATAATCCACATCATCGAATCATCCATACACTACGGCCAAGGATATTCATTAGTATCACGACCACGAATTATTCATGCACTACGGGTCAAGGATATTCGTATTTTTATCAATGGTCATGATCATGCCAACAACTGTCCATCAATGCACTACGGGCCAATGAGGACTTTTACTACATCATTTGTAATCATACCAAGTCCATCTATGCACTATGGGTCACAGATGACTTTCATCATAATATAAGCATGATGATGATGACAATGATATAAGAATTCAATTAAAAGAAAGTAAATGATAAATTTTTAAAGATTTATAAATTACTTTATCCAGAATTCAAAAACGTCCAAATTGTCAATATGATACTGCTTTGTGGAGTAAAATTCAAGAATAATATTGGACCAAAAAGAAATTAATTTTTCTCATGAATAGTACCACGGGTGAATATTACTTGAGTGAATAGTACCCCGTGAATAGTAATTCGGGAATAGTACCCCGTGAATAATACTCCAGCATGAAAAAGTTAAAACTTATTAAGAATGCTCAGAATAATATTTTCATGAAAAAATACTGGATGAAGCGCAAATATAAAGGATATTCTATTAATTTCATGGAGTATAGAAGCCAAAACTTTAACAAAATGAGTATAGAATTCGGAATCTGAAACGAAATAATATTACTTACATACTACAGAGTATGGAAGAAAATATTATTTCTTACGAATATTGAATAAAAATAATATCCCTTACCTTAAAAAGAAGAGTATTCCAACTAGCATAGCGGGAATATTCTTGAAGAAAACTTTTACTGTTTTCTATGCTCAAAACTTCTTAAAACTCTAAAGAAATATGCTCAAAATTATAGAAGAAGAATTCTCTGATTCTGGTATGATTTTCAATTCTAACTAAGCATCCTATTTATATGAGAATGGAAAAGATACTATTTGAATTTTTTCTCACGGGTGAACAGAAGCGAAATCACGAACGAACCGGCGCAGAATTTTTTTGAAATTTTTTTATTTTACTATTCATTACTGTGCAATAAAATATTCTAATAAAACAAAAATTTTAAATAAAATATAATATATTATATTTATAATCTAATAAAATAAAATTTATATATATATATATATATATATATATATATATATATATATATATAACACATACCATGCCATCCACGACATGGCATATATTTATATCTAACATATATATGTGACGCCCCCAAAATAGGTATACATCACCCATCTTGGATCGCCAAATACATGATACAGAATACAAATACAAACTTAATTATACAAAAAGAGCTGAGAGTTTTTACACGAATATTATCTCATAGACAATATCCAAACTCAAATTCAATCCTCATTACATTTATTATCACATTAAATAATGAGGATTACTAAAATAGCCATCTCGGACCATCACTCCGTTCCCCGGCTAGTCCCGGCTATGTTCTCATTTCCTGAAGAGAATAATGAAATCAAAAGGGTGAGCTTAACTAGCCCAGTAATAAATATTATGACTAAGATAATGCATAATAAGTTATCGTTAGTCTTCAACAATGTTAAACTGATAGAATATAATAGACAACAAGTTTAACTGCAGCGGAACAAGCAATCCATTAGAAGAGTCAAGAAGAGCATGATATCTACTATCTTCTATGATTTAAAAAGGTTTTCATCAACTTTATCGCTGAGACTCAACTTAAAAAATAAACCACATCATCGAATCATCCCTGCACTACGGGCCAAGGATATTCATGTAATCATCAATGATCATGATTATACCGAATAATCCCTGGTCATAATCATACCAACAACTATCCCTCAATGCACTACAGGCCAATGAGGACTTTTACCCCATCATTTGTAACATTACGGGTCATGATTATACCGAATGATCCCTGATCATAATCATACTAATCAACAGTCCATCTATGCACGTAAGTCAAATATGACTTTCATCACAATATAAGCATGAGGATGATGACAATAATATAAGAATTCAATTAAATGAAAGCAAAGGATAAATTTTAAAGATTTATAATTTAATTTATCCAGAATTTAATAATGTCCAAATTGTCAACATGATACTGCTTTGTGAAGTAAAATTCAAGAATAATATCCATGTATCAAAAATAATTTGGACAGAAAAGAAATAAATTTTTTGGTGAATAGTACTTCGGGAATAGTACCCCGTGAATAGTGCCCAGGCATGAAAAGTGTCCCGAATACCCGAATGAATAATACTTGAGTGAATAGTAACTGAGATGAATAGTAACCCGTGAATAGTACCCCAACATGAAAAGTGCCCCGAATACCCGAGTGAATAATATTCTAGTGAATAGTAATCGGGTGAATAGTAACCCGTGAATAGTACCACGGGTAAAAATATTAATATTTAATAAGAAAGTTCAGATCAATATTCCAATGAAACGATACTGGATAAAGCGCAAAACTTCAAGGATATCCCACTAATTTTAGGGATTATAGAAGCAATACTTACCATAGTAAGTTTAGATTTAAGAATATAAAAAGAAATAACATACGAAACTGCAAATGGATTTTCACCTGTCATACGGTATGTAATCCGCGTAGACACGTTATTCCGACATATTAAAGGATGAATACAAAAAAATAGTATTCCTTATGAATACGAAAGAAATAATACCCCTTACCTTAGTAGAAGACTGGATACTGCAATAGTGAAATAGCAGAATACTCTTCTTCTTGCTCTCTATAGTTTCTCTTGTGAGTCTCAGTGAATTGGTAAGAATGAAAGAAGAATTAAGCTTCTATTTATAGGAGAAATGACTAAATAGTAACTAATTCACGAACGGTCCAAATTGATTTACTATTAGAACGGACGGTCCAGATTGATTACTATTAAAATCACAATCGACGGTCCAGATTGATTTACTTTTAAAATCACCACCGACGGCCCAGATTGATTTACTTTTAAAACCACCACCAACGGTCCAGATTGATTTACTATTAAAATAACCACCGACGGTCCAGATTGATTTACTATTAAAACCACCATCGACGGTCCAGATTGATTTACTATTAAAACCACCACCAATGGTCCAGATTAATTTACTATTAAAACCACCACCAATGGTCCAGATTGATTTAACTTATTACACTTTAGTACCCATAAAGTTTTTCAAGTTTGCATTATTCCCCTCTAACTTTTGTAATTCACTTATCTTCAATAAACACATTCTTAATACTTCAACAATTATTCATCATTAATATTATAACTCACAATATTTAACAACCAGATCATTTCCAAGAAAGAGGGGGCTTTTCGATAAGGATTTCTCCCTATTAGCGCGCAATTAGGTGATCAAATCTCTCATCGACAGAACTTTCTAGACATCATCAATATTGCAAATAATAATATGAATAATTTTATTGTCTCAATTATTGATTTAATAATATAAAATATTATGCAGATAATACTGTGACAATAATTAAAAAAAAATATGAGAGATATTATGCAACAATTACTGTAGCAATAATTGAGTATAACTGAGTGACTTCTCACGTAAGAATCAATAATCGATACCGTGTGCTACTATGCAACCACGCGTATTACTGTACTTTTACCACTCGGTAGTTCAACAGTTAACAGTAAAATTTTCGCCGTTATTTTTATAAAAAGATATTTCTGTCGTTTTCTAACTACGACAATACTTTCGTTGTGGGGTCCATCAATGATTGTGTCATCGAACAAATATTCCTTGACAAAAAGAATATTCCCCGACTAAACGAATATTCCCCGACACAACGAATATTTTATATCAACTTGCTTACTTTGCAAAAATTTTCACATATCACCCTTAAGTTTAACCTTTTATCAATTAAACCATTTATTAAATAGAATAATACTTATAAGAAAATTGAATACTTTCATTTCAAAAAATTCGGGGTCTTACATATATATATCACACACATGCACATATCTTTAAACATACACACACACACACACATACACACACACACACACACACACTTATTATAATATATATTACTCCCTCCTGTCCATTTTCTTTCCCCCCCCCCCATTTCATTTTTCTTCCCCCCATCCCCACATGTCATTATCATGATATTAACATCAGTACACCACCACCACCATTTTCTTCCATTTCCTTATCCCTCACACACATGCAACACATATTCACATGCACATTTTAATATATAATATAATATATATATATATATATATATATATATATATATATATATATATATATATATACTGAATAACTTTCTACCGATTATTTTGAAAAATGGGTAAGTGGTGGTCCAAATAATACGTCAAATTTACAACAAATACTTCATAAAAATCCCCTCAATATTTTTAACAACATTTATCATCATTATTATAATTCGCAATATTTAATAACCAGATCGTTCCCAGGAAAGAGGGGACTTTTCGATAAGGATTTCTTCCTATTGGCGCGCAATTAGGTGACCAAACATCTCCTCAACAAAACTTTTTAGACATTGTCAATATTATAAATAATAATATAAATAACTTTATCGTTTCAATTATTAATTTAATAATATATAAAATATTGACAATAATTGAATCAAATAACGTGAGATACTATGCAGCAATTACTGTAGCAATAATTGAATTAAACTGAGTGATTTCTCTCGTAAGCATCAATAATCAATACGGTGTGCTACTATGCAATCACGCATATTACTGTACTTTTCATCACCAGTTATTTTAACAGTTAACGTTAAAATTCTTGTCGTTATTTTTATAAAAAGATATTGTTGTCGTTTTCTAACTCCGACAATAATTCCGTTGTGGGGTCTACCAATGATTGTGCCGTCGTATAAATATTTCCTGTTAAAACGAATATTCCCCGACCAATCGAATATTTTATGACAACTTGCATACTTTACAAAATTTATAAATATACCCACAACTTATAACATTATATCAAATTCACACCATACTATTCAAAAATATATTTCGAGAAAAATTAATCTTTATTTATGAAAATTGGGGTCTTACAACCTCCCATTCTTATGAAATTTCGTCCTCAAAATTAGGGTATGTACCTGGTATGTCGAAGAGGTGAGGATACATTGATCTCATTTTAGATTCTAACTCCCAGGTTATTTCCTCAACATCGTGATTTCTCCACAAAACTTTGACTTGAGATATAACCTTGGAGCGTAGAATATGTTCCTTCTTATCCAAGATTTTAACAGGTACCTCTTCATACGTTAAATCTTTCGCTATCTCGTCTGGTTCTAACTCAATAATGTGGTTCGGGTCTTCCACATATTTACGTAACATAGATATGTAAAAAACGTTATGAATACGAGACATACATGGCGGTAAGGCTAGTCTATAGGCCACAGTTCCTACTCGATCGAGGATTTCAAATGGGCCAATGAATCAAGGATTGAGCTTTCCTATCTTTTCAAATCTCGTAACTCCCTTCTATGGAACAACATGTAACAACACATGATCCCCAACATTGAATTCCAGGTCCCTTGATGAAGATCAGCATAACTCTTTTGTCGATCTTGTGAGGTTTTTATACATTGCCGAATTATTTGAATCTTTTCTGTTATCATGCGTATCAATTCCGATCCCAACAATGTTGCTTCATCCACCTCATCCCAGCATATTGGAGAATGACACTTTTGTCTATACAACGCTTCGAATGGAGCCATGCCTATGCTTGCTTGATAACTGTTGTTGTAGGAGAATTACACTAATGGCAAGAACTTGTCCCAACTTCCTTTGAAGTCAAGGACACAAAGTCTTAATAGATCTTCAAGAGTTTGAATAGTCCTCTCCGACAGCCAGTCCGTTTGAGGATGATATGCCGAACTAAATCATAAATCCGTGCTCATAGCTTTTTGCAAACTAACCCAAAATCGTAAAGTGAATCTTGAGTCTTGATCAGAAACTATGGATACTGACATATCATGCAGTCTTACAATCTCATTTATGTAAATACGAGCAAGATGTTCAAGTGTATAAGTTTCTCGTATAGGTAAGAAATGAGTAAACTTGGTCAATCTATCAACAATGACACAAATTACATCTATACCTTGAGAAACCTTGGGAAGACCAGTAACGAAATCCATGGTAATGTGCTCCCACTTCCATTCTGGAATTTCAAGTGGTTGCAATGGACCTTTTGGCACTTGATGCTCTTCCTTGACTCATTGATAAGTTAAACACCTTGATATAAACTCCGCTATCTCTCTTTTCATATTGCTCCACCAAAATGTATGTCGAAGATCATGATACATTTTGGTACTCCCAGGATGGATTACAAACGGTGTGTTGTGTGCCTCTATCATGATCTTATACTTTAAATCACGGTCGTTAGGAACACAAAGTCTGGAGTTGACTCGAAGTATTCCTTCTTCATCGATTCTTACTTCCGGAATAGCACCTTCTTGCACTATCTTCTTCATACGCATTAGCTCTAGGTCCGTAGTTTGAGCAGTTTTAACTTTATCGATTAAAGTCGATTCTACTTGTATATTTGCCATCATCACTTGGGTCTCTAGAGTCTTTAACTCTATCTCCATCCTTTGTAAGTCATACAAAATAGGCCTTTGTGTTGATAATATCGCACTCGTACCCGCATATGATCTTCTACTCAATGCGTCAGCTACCACGTTCGCTTTTCCAGGATGGTATTGAATGGTATGATCATAATATTTCAACAGCTCAAGCTAACGTCGTTGCCGCATGTTAAGTTCCTTTTGGGTGAAGAAATATTTGAGGCTTTTATGATCTATGTAGATCTCCACTTTCTCCCCATACAGGTAATGCCTCCAGATCTTTAGTGCAAAAATGACTGCTGCCAACTCTAGATCATGAGTAAGATAATTCCTCTCATATTCTTTGAGTTGTCGTGAGACATAGGCTATGACTTTCCCACGTTGCATGAGAACACATCCTAACCCTCTGCCCGAAGCATCGCTGTAGATGACAAATCCCTCTGAACCAGATGGTATTGTCAGAACAGGTGCTGAAATGAGTCTCCACTTGAGTTTTTGAAAACTCTTCTCATATTCCTCGCTCCAACCTAATTTTATATCTTTCCGAGTCAGCTGAGTTAATGGAGTAGCAATTCGAGAAAATCCTTCTACGAATCTCTGATAATAACCAGCTAAGCCCAGAAAGTTACGTACTTCGGTCACTGACTTAGGTTGCTCCCAGCTTTGTATTGCTTCAATCTTCGATGGATCAACAGATATTCCGTGATTTGATATCACGTGCCCAAGGAATGTTACTTACTCAAGTCTGAACTCGCATTTCTTCAACTTGGTATACAGATTGTTTTCACGAAGCTTTTAGAGTATCAGCCTCAAGTGTTGCTCATGATCTTCATGGATTTTGGAGTAAATGAGGATGTCATCAATAAAGACAACCACAAAGTGATCCAAATATTCCTTGAATACTCGGTTCATCATATCTATGAAGGCAGTAGGAGCATTAGTCAATCCAAAAGACATGACTAGAAATTCATAATGCCCGTACCGAGTTCTGAAAGCAGTCTTTGGAATATCATCAGTTTTAATTTTTAACTAATGATATCTGGAATGAAGATCGATCTTTGAAAAGAATTTGGCGCCTTGCAACTGGTCAAACATGTCATCAATGCGAGGTAATAAGTACTTATTTTTTATGGTGACGTAATTCAACTCCCGATAATCAATACAAAGTCGCATACTCCCATTTTTCTTCTTTACGAATAGAACAGGAGCACCCCAAGGAGACATACTAGGACGAATGAAACCGATGTCTAACAATTCCTGCAGTTGGGTCTTTCACTCCTGAAGCTCAATAGGAGCCATTCGATATGGGCCTTTGGAAATAAGTTTTGTACCAGGTTCAAGGTCGATACAAAATTCAATTTCACGCTCTAGGGGTAGGCCAGGAAGTTCTTCAGGGAATACGTCAGGAAATTTATTAACAATAAAAATATCATTCAAATCTGACGTATTTTTTTTTAAATCCGTGACATGGGCTAAGAAAGCTTGACATCCATTTTTCAATAAACGAATAACTTTATGGCTTGATATGACAGTGGTTGACTTTAATGGTTTGGTTGCTTGAATTCGCATAATAGGTTGGTTAGGAATATGAAAGCTAACAACCTTACGAAAATAATCAATTTTTGCATGATGAGTGGTTAACCAATCAATCCCTAAAATCACATCAAATGCAAGTATTTTCAAAGAAATAAGATTGACATGTAACGTGTGGTTGCCGATTTGAATCAAACAAGATTTATAAACAGTGGATGTAATAAAGGTTTCTCCCAACGGAGTTTTAACAGATAAGTCAAAGTCTAATTTCTCCGGAGTTAAATTTAAACGTTGAGCGTAAGTAGGAGAAATAAAAGAATGAGTAGAATCGATATCAAATAAGGTATAGACTTCGCTAGAGTTTATGATTAGCTTACCCATGATGACCTCATTCGGCTTCCTCGCTTTCTGGGAGGTCACGACAAACGCTTTCCCTTGAACTACTGGTTTTAACTTGTCTGGGACGACATTTAGTGTCACCATCCCAACTGGACTTGGTTTCGCTACATGAAAAAATCAAGCTAGGTGACCTTCTTTTCTACAATTGTAACACGTTTTAGACTGCTGCATGCAATTTAGACTTATGTGTCCCTCCCCTCCTCATTTGAAGCATATGATAGGTGGTCGTTCTCCTTCCTTAACAATGGGTTCTGGTTCTGGCGTCTTTCCATCATTTTTGAATCTCTTTTTCTTGAAATGTCTACTTTTATTATCTTTACCATGATTACCACCGAAATGGTTACCATTTCTGGCATATTGATTTCCTCCACGTTTGTTGTCACCGCTTCGATGACTGCTACCACTTGTATTATCATTTTATCGGCTGCTCTCTCTTGGTTGGGTTGACTCATTATCACGTTCTAATAACTGAGCCCTATTAACAACATTTGAACACAAACATAGTTTGTGAGAAATTAGGTATTGACGTATCTCGCTCTTGGAAATATCCGTGTCATTCTCTCCTCATTATCAACCAAGTGGGACGCAAACCGGGACAACTCGGCAAACTTCACCTCGTACTGCGACACGGTCATATTGCTTTGTTCCATCTTGATAAATTCTACCTTCTTCATGTGACGAATACTTTCGGGAAAGTACTTGTCGTTGAACAGTTCTTGGAACTTCTCCCAAGACATCTTCAGTGAGGTATGTTGAGTACGCTTTACAGATTCTCACCAGTAATCTGCTTCTCCTCGTAACATCAAGGTGGCAAAGGGAACTTTTTTCTCCTCGGAGCATCCCAAGACATCAAATATATTGGCGATCTTCTTTATCCACGTATCTGTCTTAAGTGGTTTTGGCTCTCCCAAAAACTCTAGTGGTCCCAGCTCCTTGAATTGCTTAGCGGTGACCATCCGAGAATTGCCAATGTTTCCACCTGCATTTTGAACAGAAGTCTCTCTTGCCTGATGTTGTATGAATTGCAGAAAGCTCCTAAACATTCCGTCGTTCGCCATTTGGTCAGTGTTGTTGCTCACCAGAGGATTATTGCCTTTCTGATGCACATTATCCTAGGTATTGATCAGTGGTGACTCAACGGTCTCATGTGTTCCATTGCTTAACTCGACATTTTCGGATGCCATTTTCAAACACCGCCACAAAACAAGGGTTAATTGACATGTCACATATTATCTGTGACGCCCCCAAAATAGGTATACATCACCCATTCTGAGTCGCCAAATACATGGTACAGAAAATAATTACAACTTTATTATTACAATTGTCGTGCAAAATACGACAACACATACTGTTAGTTTAAATGAAAATATTGTCTTCTAGACAATATCCACACTCAAATAAAGTCCTCATTATAATTATTGATACACTATTTTACAAAATAGTGAGGACTACTATAACAACTGCCTTGGACAATCACTCCATACCCCAGCTAGTTCCTGTTAAATTCTCACCTCCTGAGAAGAAAAATTAAACAAAAAGGAAAAGGGTGAGCTCAACTAGCCTAGTAAAGAATATTATGACTAAGATAATATACAACAAATTATCCTTAGTCTTCAACAGGGAAAAATCTGATAGAATATAATAGACAACAAGTTTTAGATCAACAACTGCAGCGGAAACAATAATTCATTAGAAGAGTTAAGTAGATAATGAAATCTACTATCATCTATGAATTTAAAAGTCCATCATCAATATTTTATCCCTGTAACATCAATCAATATACATCTTGAATTAAATATTCATCTTTGCACTACGGGCCAAAGATATTCATTTGTATCACCAGTTGGTCATGTTCATCTCAATACCTGTTCATCTTTGCACTACGGGCCAAAGATATTCATCAGGTAATCATTCATCTTTGCACTACAGGCCAAAGATATTCATCAAGTATCATCATTAAGGACTGAGGCTGATGAAAAATATTTTAGAGAACGAATCCAATGAGATAAAAGGACAAAGATTAGGGATTCGTACTTTATATAATCCAAGTTTAAAAATTCTCCATAATAAATCATAGTAGAGTAAACTTCAAGAATAAAGATCAAAACATGGATACAATCAAATATAGTAACCATAATAGACATCTGAGACAAAGAAGAAGAAATTTCATTTTTTGGTGAATAGTGCCGTATTTGTGAATAGTGCCGTATACGTGAATTGTAACCCCGACACAAAAAGGTAGAAATTCTACAAGAAAAAAAATCATACTTCGTGAACAATACTCGTGAATAATATCGTATTCGTGAATAATATCATATACGTGAATAGTGTCGTATACATGAATAGTAACCTCGACATGAAAAGGTAAAAATTTCATAATAAAATTCATACCAACATTTCGGTATAATGATATTGAGAGAATAACATCATTTACGAAGAAAATAACATCCCTTACCTCAAAATAACAGTACTTCTGATCAGAATATCGGATGTAAAGTCGAAAAAAACTTGCATTGAATAACAACTCTCAAAGTATCTAAATACTCACAAAAATACGCTCGATAATATAGAGAGAGAAAACTTATGTTTCTGGTGTGATTTTCAATTCTAACCTAAGCGCCTATGTATAGAAAAATACTAGAACGTCATAGGAGACTAAATAATAAAATATTATTATTATTTTTCTTATCTTTTACGCCACCTTTGAACATAATTCAGCCCACCACAATTGACAGATTAATTCAGCACATGTTTTCTACACCAACCAAAAGTGGGTCCCACCCATTATTTTAATAAAAATATTTAATTTTTGAAACTTCAATAATTCATATAAAATAGCCCTTTTATCAGAAATATTTGAATTTTATGTCCATTCCATAGAAAATCGAATTCTCTACAACTTTGTAGCTTTAAGTTTTTTCAAATTCTAAACAGAAAATGTCTGAAATCCATATACGGACGATTTTTAATACCTCCATTCCAACAAAATACTGATGAAACACCTCAATATTAATTCTTTTAATTATATCCACATAAAAATAAATATTTCCTTCATTTATATTCACATAAAATAAATATTTTCTTATCATATAAATCAATAAATACTCATTCACAAATAAAATTATAGAATCACAATAATGACAACCAGGCCGTTCCTAGGAAAGATGGGGCTTTTCGATAAGGATTTCTCCTTACTGGCGCGCAATTAAGTGACCAAACCTCTCCTTAACACAACTTTCTAGACATTGCCAATAATGCTATCTAATAATATTATTCAAATAATATGAATTATTGAACTGATAATGGGAAATACTGTGCCGTGACAATTATTGAAACAACAATAATATAAAATATCAATGCAGCAATTATTGAATCAATAACATAAAATATTAAACAGTAATTACTGTAACAATTATTGAGTAGTGCCTTTTTACGTAAGAATCAATAATTCAAAAATACTGTGCAATACCGTGTGCTACTGTGCAACCACGCGTATTACTATATTTTAAACACCAGGTATTCCAACAGTGTTAATGGTAATAATTCTGTCGTTATTTATAAAAACTCAAACTTGTCATTTTCTTCATCCTACCGTTTTTCGTTATGGGGCCCACAAATAGCTGCGCCATCGTACGAATATTCTCCGAGAGCAAGAATATTTTACGGCCAAACGAATATTCTCCGACAAAAATGAATATTTTATAACCACTTGCTTATTTTGTAAAATTTGCACATTTCACCATAACCAAAGTATTATATCAAATTAACACCTCATTATTCACAATAATAATGAGAGGAAATTAGATTTTATTTATAAAAAGTTGTGGTCTTACAACCTCCCCTCCTTATAAATTTTCGTCCTCAAAGTTGACGTACGTACCTGGTGTTTCAAAAAAATGAGGGTACCTCATTTTCATTTCTGATTCCAACTCCCAAGTCATTTCCTCAATAGCATAGTTCATCCACAAAACCTTGATTTGTGGTATAACCTTTGTTCGTAGGACATGCTCTTTCCTATCTAAGATCTTGATAGGTACCTCCTCGTATGTTAAATCTTCGGCTATCTCGTCTGGTTCTAACTCAATAATGTGATTCGGGTCTTTCACATATTTACGTAGCATGGATATGTGAAACACGCTATGAACACGAGACATACTTGGCGGTAAAGCGAGTCTATAGGCCACAGTTCCTACTCGATCGAGAATTTCAAATAGACTAATAAATAGAAGGTTTCAGCTTTCCTCACATCGCCAATTCTCATTTTTTGGAATAACGACTTCTTGCATCTTCTTCTTCACATTCATCAGCTCCAAGTCTATAGCTTGAGCAACTTTAAATTTATCGATTAAATTCGGTTCTACTTGTATGTTTGATATCCTCACGTGGGTATTTGGAGCCTTTAACTCTATCTCCATCCTTTGTAAGTAGTACAAAATTGGTCTTTGTGTTAACAACATCGCACTTGTACATGCATACGATCTTCTACTCAATGCGTCAGCTACAATATTTGCTTTTTCAGGATGGTATGGTTAGAACAGGTGCCAAAATGAGTCTTCTCTTGAGTTCTTGGAAGCTCTTCTCACATTTCTCGCTCCATACGAATTTTGTATCTTTTCGAGTCAGCTGAGTTAACGGGGTAGCGATTCAAAAAAATCCTTTCACGAATCTCCGATAATAACCAGCTAAGCCTAGAAAGCTAGATATTTCGATTACTGACTTAGGTTGCTCTCAACTGTGACTCATATCCTAATCTTGGATAGCACGTCACAATGGCACCTATCATTTTACCACCACATAAATATAGAGTCCCCTACGGAGAGTCTGGCTTTGGTGCATTCCACAAAGGAAGTCACCAGATAGAGGCTCGGGTACCAACTCTTGTAGTTGGGTTTTTAACTCCTGAAGTTCAATAGGAGCCATTTGATATAGATTTTTGGAAATGGGTTTTGTACTGGGTTCAAAGTCGATACAAAATTCAATATCACACTCTAGGGGTAGGCTAGGAAGTTTTTTATGAAATACGTCAGGAGATTCACTAACAACAGAAATATCATTCAAATTTAACGTATTTTTGTTTAAATCCATGAAATGGGCTAAGAAAGCTTGACATTCATTTTTTAAATAAATGAATGGCTTTATGGATTTATATGACTGTGATTTACTTTAGTGGTTTGGTTGCTTTAATTCGCATAACAGGTTGGTTAGTAATATGAAAACTATCAACCTTACGAAAATAATCAATTTTGGCATGTTGAGTGGTTAACCAATCAATTCTTAAAATCACATCAAAAGTAAGTGTATTTAAAGAGATAAGATCAACAGGTAGTGTGATGGTGCCAACTTGGATCAAGCAAGATTTATACACAGTGGATGTAATAAAAGTTTCTCTTAACAAAGTTTCAACAATTAATTCAAAGTCTAATTTTTCAGGAGTCAAGTTCAAACGTTGAGCACAAACATGAGAGATAAAAGAATGGGTAGAACCGATATCTAATAAGGTATAAACTTCGCAAGAGTTTATAATTAACTAACCCGTGCTAACTTTGTTTGGGTTACTCGCTTTTTGAGAAGTCACGAAAAATGCTCTTCCTGAAACCGCCGACTTTGTTTTGTCCGTATCCGCCTTTGGTGCCACCATCCCAGCTGGACTTAATTTCGCTACTGGCCAAAATCGAGCTATGTGACCGTCTTTTCCACAACTAAAATATACCTTGGAAGGATGTGAACAGTTTGTACTTATATGTCCCTCCTCTCCGCATCTGTAGTATCTAACTGGCGGTCGTTCTCCTCCCCTAGAATTTGTTGCTGGTGTTAGTGCTGCTGCCAGCGTCTTCCCGTCATCGTTAAATCTTCTCTTTTTGAAATTTCCACTTGACTCGTCTCTCCTATTATCATGGCCATGATTACCACCCGAGTGGCTACCGCTTTTATCCGTATTTTTCCCTCCTCGCTGGTTATTATCGCTCCGATGACTGTTGTCACCGGTATAACCCTGGTTGTGGTCTCTCGGTTGAACATACTCATTATCTCGCTCTAATAATTGAGCCCTGTTGACAACATCTGAATATAAAAAAAAATTGTGAGAGATAAGATATTGCCGAATCTCAGGTTTTAGACCTCTCAGGAACATCCGCGTCATTCGTTCCTCATTCTCTACTAAATAAGGTGCAAACCTGGATAACTCTGCGAACTTCGCCTCATATTGGGACACCGTCATGTTGTTTTGTTCCAGTCTAATAAACTCTACCTCCTTCATATGACGAATACTTTCAGAAAAGTATTTGTCATTAAACAGTTTCTAAAATGTTTCCCAATACATGTTGAGTGCGGCAGGCTAGGTACGCTTCACAAATTCCCCCAGTAATCTATCTCATCACAGAACATAAAGGTGGCAAATGGAACCTTCTGTTCCTCCGTGCATCCCAAGACATCTTGGTAATTTGCTTGACCCACGTTTCTGCCTTAATCGGATCCGGCTTTCCCTAAAATTCTGGTGGTCCCAACTCCTTGAACTGCTTGGTTGTGACAAACCGCGCGTTGCTATCATTTCCACCTGTATTTTGTACACGAGTCTCCCTCGTCTGATTTTGCATGAACTGCAAAAAGCTTCTAAACATCCCATCATTCATCGTTTGTTCGGTAGTGTTGTTTACAGGAGGAATATTGCCTTCCTGTTGCACGTTCTCCTGGTTGGTGACTAAAGGTGTTTCCACGGTTTCATACTTTCCATTGTTAACGTTCTCAGCTGCCATTCTTAAAAACTGCCATAAAATAATGGTTAATTAAACAAATTAACATATCACATAATATCCCTATATTATGACCGACCAACAAATAAGCTTAGGTAGGACACATTAGCGAAGGATTTACTCGTCTCTCCCCTCCTAGTTCTATTTCCCGATCTCCGCCAGAGACCATATCTCTAAGCTCTGATACCAATTGTAACGCCCCCAAAATAGGTATGCATCACCCATTCTGAGTCGCCAAATACATGATACAGAAAACAACTACAACTTTATTATTACAATTGTCGTGCAAAATACGACAACACATACTGTTAGTTTAAATACAAATATTATCTTCTAGACAATATCCACACTCAAATAAAGTTCTCATTACAATTATTGATACACTATTTTACAAAATAGTGAAGACTACTATAACAACTGTCTTGGACCACTACTCCATACCCCGGCTAGTTCCTGCTAAATTCTCACCTCCTGAGAAGAAAAATTGAACAAAAAGGAAAAAGGGTGAACTCAACTAGCCCAGTAAAGAATATTATGACTAAGATAATATACAACAAATTATCCTTAGTCTTCAACAGGAAAAAATCTGATAGAATATAATAGGCAACAAGTTTTAGATCAACAACTGCAGCGGAAGCAACAATTCATTAGAAGAGTTAAGTAGAGGATAAAATCTACTATCATCTATGAATTTAAAAGTCCATCATCAATATTTTATCCCTGTAACATCAATCAATATACATCTTGAATCAAATATTTATCTTTCCACTACGGGCCAAAGATATTCATTTGTATCACCAGTTGGTCATGTTCATCTCAATACTTGTTCATCTTTGCTCTACGGGCCAAAGATATTCATCAGGTAGTCATTCATCTTTGCACTACAGGCCAAAGATATTCATCAAGTATCATCATTAAGGACTGAGGATGATGAAAAATATTTTAGAGAACGAATCCAGTAAGATAAAAGGACAAAGATTAGGGATTCGTATTTTATATAATCCAAGTTTAAAAATTCTCCATAATAAACCATAGTAGAGTAAACTTCAAGAATAAAGATCAAAACATGGATACAATCAAAGATAGTAACCATAATAGACACCTGGGACAAAGAAGAATAAATTATATTTTTCGGTGAATAGTGTCGTATTTGTGAATAGTAACTCCGACACAAAAAGGTAGAAATTCAACAAGGAAAAAAATCATACTTCGTGAATAATACTCGTGAATAGTACTGTATTCGTGAATAGTATCGTATACGTGAATAATACCGTATACATGAATAGTAACCTCAACATGAAAAGGTAAAATTTTTATAATAAAATTCATACCAACATTTTGGTATAATGATATTAAGAGAATAACATCATTTACGAAGAAAATAACATCCCTTACCTTAAAATAACAGTACTTCTGATTGGAATATCGGATGTAAAGTCGAAGGAAACTTGCACTGAATAGCAACTCTCAAATAATCTAAATACTCACAAAAATACGCTCGATAATATAGAGAGAGAAAACTTATGTTTCTGTTGTGATTTTCAATTCTAACCTAAGTGCCTATTTATATAGGAAAATGCTAGAACGCCATAGGAGACTAAATAATAAAATAATATTATTATTGTTCTTATCTTCTACGCCACCTTTGAACACAATTCCGCCCACCACAATTGAAAGATTAATTCAGCACATGTTTTCTACATCAACCAAAAATGGGTCCCACCCATTATTTTAATAAAAATATTTAATTTCCGAAACTTCAATAATTCTTACAAAATAGCCCTTTTATCAGAGAAATATGAATTTTATGTCCATTCCATAGGAAATCAAATTCTCTACAACTTTGTAGCTTTAAGTTTTTTAAAATTCCAAACAGAAAATGTCCGAAATCCATATACGGACGATTTTTAATACCTCCATTCCAATAAAATACTGATAAAATACCTCAACATTAATTCCTTCAATTATATCCACATAAAAATAAATATTTCCTTCATTTATATCCACATAAAATAAATACTTCCTTATCATATAAATCAATAAATAATTATTCACAAATAATATTACAGAATCACAATAATGACAATTAGGCCGTTCCCAAGAAAGATGGGGCTTTTCGATAAGGATTTCTCCTTACTAGCGCGCAATTAGGTGACCAAACCTCTCCTTGACAGAACTTTCTAGATATTACCAATAATGCTATCTAATAATATTATTCAAATAATATGAATTATTGATCTGATAATGGAAAATACTGTGCCGTGATAATTATTGAAACAACAATAATATAAAATATCAACGCAGTAATTATTGAATCAATAACATAAAATATTGAACAGTAATTACTGTAACAATTATTGAGTAGCGCCTTCTTACGTAAGAATCAATAATTTAAAAATACTGTGCAATACCGTGTGCTACTGTGCAACCACGCGTATTACTGTATTTTAACCACCAGGTATTTCAACAGTGTTAACGGTAACAATTCTGCCGTTATTTATTAAAACTTTAACTTGTCGTTTTCTTCATCCGACCGTTTTCTGTTATGGGACCCACAAATGGATGCGCTATCGTACGAATATTTTCCGACAGCAAGAATATTCCACGACCAAATGAATATTCCCCGACAAAAATGAATATTTTATAACCACTTGCTTATTTTGCAAAATTT
Organism: Panax notoginseng; assembly: GCA_016801055.1. Taxonomy (NCBI): domain Eukaryota; kingdom Viridiplantae; phylum Streptophyta; class Magnoliopsida; order Apiales; family Araliaceae; genus Panax; species Panax notoginseng. Next base: position 8,987,659 of record CM029016.1, read on the forward strand.
TCACATTTCACCCATAACCAAAGTATTATATCAAATTAACACCTTATTATTCACAATAATAATTAGAGAAAATTTGATTTTATTTATAAAAAGTTGGGGTTTTACATTATCCCTATATTCTGACCGACCAATTAAATAACTAATAAACTTAGGTAAGTCATACAAGTAAAGAATTTTCCCGTCTCTCTCCCCTAGTTCTAGTCTCACATCTTAGTCAGGGATCATATAACCTGGCTTTGATACCAATTGTGACGCCCCCAAAATAGGTATACATCACCCATTCTGAGTCGCCAAATACATGGTACAAAATTTAAATACAATTTAATTATACAACTGTCATATAAAATACGACAAATATAAGCTGAGAGTTTTAGTATGAATATTATCTTCTAAACAGTATTCAAACTCAAATGGAGTCCTAATTACATTTATTATCGCACTATTTCACTGAATAGTGATGACTACTAATGTAACTATTTGAGCCGTCACTCCGTTTCCCGACTAGTCCCAGCTATATTCTCATTTCCTAAAGAGAACAATGAAAGCAAAGGGTGAGCTCAACTAGCCCAGTAAGAAATATTATGACTAAGATAATGCAGAATAAATTATCGTTAGCCTTCAACAGTGTTAAACTGAAAAATATAATAAACATCAAGTTTAACTGCAACGGAACAAGCAATCCATTAGAAGAGTCAAGTAGAGCATGATATCTACTAGTTTCTATGATTTAAAAAGTTTATCATCAATTTTATCGCTGAGACTCAGCTTAATAAATAATCCACATCATCGAATCATCCATGCACTACGGCCAAGGATATTCATTAGTATCACGACCACGAACTATTCATGCACTACGGGCCAAGAATATTCGTATTTTTATCAATGGTCATGATTATGCCAACAACTGTCCATCAATGCACTACAGGCCAATGAGAACTTTTATCACATCATTTGTAACATTATAGTCATGATTATACCGAATAATCTCTGGTCATAATCATACCAAGTCCATCTATGCACTACGGGCCACAGATGACTTTCATCATAATATAAGCATGAGAATGATGACAATAATATAAGAATTCAATTAAAAGAAAACAAATGATAAATTTTTAAAGATTTATAATTTAATTTATCTAGAATTCAAAAACGTCCAAATTGTCAACATGATACTGCTTTGTGGAGTAAAATTCAAAAATAATATTGGATCGAAAAGAAATTAATTTTTTTCATGAATAGTACCACGGGTGAATAGTGCTTGAGTGAATAGTAATTCAGGAATAGTACCCCGTGAATAGTACTCCGACATGAAAAAGTTAAAACTTATTAAGAATACTCAGAATAATATTTTCATAAAAAGATACTGTATGAAGCGCAAATATAAAGGATATTCTACTAATCTTATGGAGTATAGAAGCCAAAACATTAACAAAATGAGTATAGAATTCAGAATCTGAAACGAAATAATATTACTTGCATACTACAAAGTATGGAAGAAAATATTATTTCTTACAAATATTGAAAAAAATAATACCCCTTACCTTAAAAAGAAGAGTATAGAGTATTCCAACTGGTATAACGGGGATATTTTTGAAGAAAACTTTCACTATTTTTTACGCTCAAAACTTCTTAAAACTCTAAAGAAATACACTCAAAATTATAAAAAGAATAATTCTCTGATTCTGATGTGATTTTTAATTCTAACTAAGCATCCTATTTATAGGAGAATAGAAAGGATACTATTTGAATTTTTTCTCACGGGTGAACAGAAGAGAAATAACGGACGAACCGGCGTAGAAATTTTTTGAAAAAATTTTGATTTTACTATTCATTACTGTGCAATAAAATATTCTAATAAAACAAAAATTTTAAATAAAATAAAATATAATATATTCTATTTATAATATAATAAAACAAAACTTTTATATATATATATATATATATATATATATATATATATATATAACATACCATGTCTGTAAGACCCCGAATTTTACGAAATAAAAGTATTCAATTTTTCTTATAATTACTATTCAGTAAATGGTTAAATTGATAAAAGTTAAAGTTAAGGATGATATATGAAATATTTTTCAAAATACGCAAGTGGTTATAAAATATTCATTGTTGTCGGGGAGTATTCGTTTGGTCATGGAATATTCTTGCTGTCGGGGAATATTCGTACGACGGCGCAGCCTTGTGTAGGCCCCATAACGGAAAGCGATTAGATGAAGAAATCGACAAGTATAAGTTTTTTGATAAATAATGGCGTAGTTGTTACCGTTAACACTGTTAGAATACCCGGTGGTTAAAATACAGTAATACGCGTGGTTGCACAGTAGCACACGGATTGCACAGTATTTTTGAATTATTGATTCTTACAAAGGAAGGCACTACTCAATAATTGTTACAGTAGTTACTGTTCAATATTTTATTTTGTTGATTCAATAATTGCTGCATTGATATTTTATATTATTGTTGTTTCAATAATTGTCACTGCACAGTATTTCTCATTATCAGATCAATAATTCATATTATTTGAATAATATTATTAGATAACATTATTGGCAATGTCTAAAAAGTTTTGTCTAAGGAGAAGTTTGGTCATCTAATTACGCGCTAGTAAGGAGAAATCCTTATTGGAAAGCCCCCTCTTTCCTGGGAACGGCCTGGTTGCCAGTACTGTGATTCTGTAATATTATTTGTGAATAATTAATTATTGATTTATATGATGAGAAAAATATTAATTTTATGTGGTTATAGATGGAGAAAATTTTTTAAGTGACAATTGTTGAAAAATGATATTTTATCTTTTCTGATAAAATAATTTATTATTATATTTAATAATATAATAATGATGATAGTTTTACAATGAATGTGGGATATATGAGTATATGAGGAGGAAGAGCATTGTTGTTGCATTAAATGATTAACACATATTTTGTGTGTCGGTGGACTCCATTTCTTGACTGAAATTTGATTATAGCTTGTAAAATCGTCCGTTTATAGATTTCGGTCAATTTCTGTTTGGAATTTGGAAAACCTTTCTTCTGCAAAGTTGTAGAGAATTGAATTTCCTATAAAAAACCACGAGATTCGAATTTTCTGATAAAAGAGCTATTTTCTATGAATTATTGAAGTTTCGAAAAATAAAATGATTTTTATTAAATTTATGGGTGGGACCCACTTTGGTTGGTGTCAATAACATGTGGGCTGCTAAAATTTTCAGAATTGAGGGGCTGATGGCTTTCAAAGCATGCGTAGAAAGAATGAGAATAAATAATAATATTTTATTATTTTAGTCTCCTTTGGCGTTCTAGCATTTTCTTATAAATAGGTGCTTATGTTAGAATTAAAAATCACACCAGAAACAAGTTTTCTTTCTCTCTAGATTATCAAGCATATATTTGTGAGTATTTAGATACTTTGAGAGTTGTTATTCAGTAGAAGTTTCCTTCGGCTTTTCATCCGATATTCCAGTCAGAAGTATTACTCTTTTGAGGTAAGGGATTTTACGGGTTGTTATGTTTTTCAGTTCGTACTTCTTCCAACCTTCAGAAAATTCTGGAAAAATTTGAAATGATATTTTGATGAGTTTTATTGATTGTGGCCAAAAATAGTAATTTTTGGATGTATAGATTAAGAGTTATGAATTTTACGAGAAAAGACTATTTTAAAAGTAACCGCTTATAACTCCTTGTGGTTAACTCCAAAATTGATGAAATTTTTATTGGAAGTATATCTATATAATATCAGTGTACTCTGTGAATTTCAAAATTTTTTGGATAAAAGTACAATTTATGATAAATGTCTAAATATTCGGCGATTTTGGCCATATGAAAAATAGTAAATGAGTTTTAAAAAATCAGAGAAAAATATATGTTCAATATGGGACTATATTCTACTAAATCCCAGAAAGGAAATATTTTTGGAACTGATTTGGTATTTTTCATGAAAATAGATTAGTTATGAGTAAATGAATTAAATATGTTATGTGAAGTAAGAAAACTGAAAAATAGAATTTTATGGCTTGAGAATCCTATATGAGGTATATGCAGATTTTTGATGAGGGTTTTGGTTATTGATGATGAAATTTTAAGAGTTGGCATTTTATGATGATTAAATGCATTAATTAGTAAAGTGTAAACAATTTAAATAAATTGTTTATAAGCTTAAGAAATATTATTCTTTCAATATTATTATACCGAAATATTGGTATGTATATTATTGTGGAATTTCTACTTTTTTCATGTCGGGGTTACTATTCATGAGTTACTATTCATGAGTTACTATTCACGAGTTACTTTTCGCGAGTTACTTTTCGCGAGTTACTATTCACGATAAAATTAGTTTCTTTTTCTAACCAAATTATAGTTGATTTATGAATATTACTCTTAAAATTAAATCCATATTTTGATCATATTATTTTTATTATCATATATAACATTTTTATAACCTTGATGTTGAAATTCTCTTTCGCTTGAGTGTAAAGATGGGTAAATTATTGGTATGATCATGACTATGGGTTCTCTTTGGCCAGTAGTGAAAAGTTAAATTGTTGACTGGTATGATCATGACCATTGAATTTATAATTGAATATCTTTAGCTTAAGTGCAAAGGTGAAATGATCAACATGGTTATAATTATTGTTTATATAAATTCTAAAATGATTATATATTTCTTTGAGATATTAATATATTTGGCCTGTAGTGCAAATATGAACTGCTGATGAATATATTTGGCCTGTAGTGCAAATATGAACTGTTGAGGAATATCTTTGGCCTGTAGTGCAAAGATGAATTGTTGATGAATATCTTTGGCCGTAGTGCAAAGATGAATTATTGATGAATATCTTTGGCCTGTAGTGCAAAGATGAACTGTTGTTGAATATCTTTAGCCTGTAGTGCAAAGATGGTCTGTTGATGAATATCTTTGGCCTGTAGTGCAAAGATGAACTGTTGTTGAATATCTTTGGCCGTAGTGCAAAGATGGATTTATTAGTATGATTATGAACAGGAACTGTGATTTGGTATAACCATGATCTTTGATGTTTCAGGTAAAGACAGAAGATGAAAATATTCTTCGTCCTGGGTGCAAAGAAAAATTTAGAATCATAATTATGATTATGTGTGACGCCCCCAAAATTAGGTATACATCACCCATCTTGGGTCGTCAGATATATAGTACAAAATACAAATACAACTTACTAATACAACTGTCGTGTACAATACGACAAAACATAAACTGTGAGTTTGAATTCAAATATTATCTTCTAGAGAGTATTCATACTCAAAAGGAGTCCTCATTACATTTATTAACACACTATTACATAAAATAGTGAGGACTACTAACTAATACTATCATTAGAACCATCACTCTGTTTCCCGACTTGCCCCAGCTACGTTCTCATTTCCTGAAGAGAACAGTGAAAGAAAGGGTGAGCTCAACTAGCCCAGTAAGAAATATTATGACTAAGATAATTCAGAATAAATTATCATTAGCCTTCAACAATGTTAAACTGATAAAATATAATAGACATCAAGTTTAACTGCAGCGGAACAAGCAATCCATTAAAAGAGTCAAGTAGAAAATAAACTCTACTATCTTTTATGATTTAAAAGGTTTTTCAGCACTGCTATCGCTGAGACTCAGCTTAATAAAACAACCCACATCATCGAATCACCCCTGCACTACGGCCAAGGATATTCTTGTATTCATTAATGGTCATGATCATGCCAACAACTGTCCATCAATGCACTACGGGCTAATGAGGACTTTTACCACATCATTTGTAACATTACGGTCATGATTACACCGAATAATCCCTGGTCATAATCATACCAAGTCCATCTATGCACTACAGGCCACAGATGACTTTCAACATTTTATAAACATGAGGATGATGACAATGATATAAGAATTCAATAAAACAAGTTCAAGAATTAATTTATCCAAGAATTAACAACGTCCAAATTGTCAACATGATACTGCATTGTGGAGTAAAATTCAAGAATACTTAGAAGAATATTTAAATAAAAAGATACTGGATGAACCGCAATTATCAAGGATATTCCACAAATTTCATGGAGTATAGAAGCCAAAACTTAACCAACTGAGTACAACAAAGAATGGAATAACAAAAGAAATCACCATGCATGCGATAGACCGCACAGACAGGTTATTCCAACAGAATAATAAATAATGGAACCAGGTCCGGCGTAAACGCACAGACAGGATATTCTGACAGAATAATAAATAATGGAACCAGGTCCGGTGTAAAACACACAGACAGGATATTCCGACAGAATAATAAATAATGGAACCAGGTCCGGTGTAAAACACACAGACAGGATGTTCCAACAGAATAATAACAAGACGAAACCAGGTCCGGTGTAAAACACACAGACAGGATGTTCCAACAGAATAATAATAAAAATGGAACCAGGTCCGGTGTAAAAACACACAGACAGGATGTTCCAACAGAATAATAGAAGAATGTCACCAAGTATAGGGTAGACCGCGTATACAGGTTATTCCAACAGAATAATAAGAAATGGAATAACAACAGTTCTCTTCATGAATAAGAAAGAATAACACCCCTTACCGTAAAAGAACTGGATATAAGAGTAGTGAAGTAGCAGAAAACTTTTCTTCTATCTCTATATAGTCTCTCTCTATAGTTTCTCTCTCTAGAGTTCAGTGAATTCGTAAGAAAATAATGAAGGAATGAGCTTCTATTTATAGGAAAATAGAATGCATAGTAACTAATCCATGAACGGTCCAGATTGATTACTTTAATCTGACGGTCCATATTTAAAGAAAAATCTTTTAAATAAAATATAATATATTCTATTTATAGAATAACTTTAATAAAGTATTCTGTTTTATGTAAAAAGATGTTTCTGTTTTATTACGTTAATAATACGAATAAAACAAAACGTCATTATCGCTAAATAATTCATATTATTAACTGACAATAATGGAATCAAACTGAGTGACTTCTCACATTAGCATTAATAATTAATACCGTGTGCTACTATGCAACCACACGTATTACTGTACTTTTACTACCGAGTAGTTCAACAATATCAACGGTAAAACTTCCGCCGTTATTTTCATAAAGTATTTTTGTCGTTTTCTCAATCCGACAATAATTCCGTTGTGGGGTCTACCAATAATTGTACCGTCGTACGGATATTTCCCGACAAAAAGAATATTCTCCGACCAATCGAATATAATATGACAACTTGCATACTTTGCAAAATTTATAAATACTACCCATAACTATTATATCAAATCCACACAATAATAAAAAAAAATTATTTCGAGAAAAATTAAATATTTATTCATAAAATCTGGGGTTTCACATTATGAGTTATTCATATGATTGTGGAAAGGAACTGTAGAATGATGTTACAGGGATAAAACATTGTTGGTGGATTTTTAACATGGAGAAGATAATAAACTTTGTAGTCTATTTGACTCTTCTAATGGATTGCTCGTTCCGCTGCAACTATGGTTGAAAAGTTTTATCATCTACCATATGTTCTAAATCTCTGATTTATTACTGATGAAGACTATTGATAATTTATTTATCTTTAGTCATGATATTCTTTACTGGGCTAGTTGTGCTCACCCTTCTGTTCACAATACCTTTCAGGTAATAAGAGTGTAGTTGGGTCGAGCGGGGGTAACAGGGAAATAGAACGGTGGTCATCATTTAGGAGTTATATTTGGTGAATCATCTAGGGTGAAGCGAACCCAACGTTGGAAGGGTGTTTTACCACTATCATACAAGATGTCTAATGACAAACAACCTCGTGTCATCATAAGACAGGATTGTGCTCATCCACTTGCTGAGTATATTTACGAGCACTACCTATATAATCTTAGTGTTTGTTTGATGTATAATTCTCAATTAGAGACAGTGAAGATAATGATAAGTCAAGAAAAAACTCACCATTGGGAAGAATATGATAGTAATCTTCTCGTTTTTCTTTGGGATATATTGGGTCAACCAAGGATAATTCAATGGCCATATGATATCTATCACAACCTAGAAGCATGGCCTCCCATGTACAAAGGTTTTCTTGAGCACTTCCCAAAGATTCTCATTTCTAAAACAGTTTTTGACTATACCTTTATGTAAGGTGCCATTGTGAGGTGTTGTCCACGGTTGGGACATGAGTCACATTTGGTATATATTTGTATCCAAACTCACAGCATATGTGTTGTTATATTTTGCACGACAATTATTGTAATAAAGTTGTAGTTGTTTTCTGTACCATGTATTTGGTGACTCAGAATAGGTTGGATGGAATGAACCTGTTTTGGGGTCGTTACAATGTCATCCACGGCATGACATATATTTATATCTATATATATATATATATATATATATATATATATATATATATATATATATATATATATATATCACACCTGCACATATCTTTAAATATACACACACAAACACACACTTATTATAATATATATTACTCTATCCCGTCCATTTTCTTTCCCCCCCCCCCACCTCATTTCATTTTTCTTCCCCCCATCCCCACATGTAATTATCATGATATTAACATCAGTACACCACCACCACCACCACCATTTTCTTCTATTTCCTTATCCCTCACACACACGCAACACATTATCCCTCACACACACGCAACACATATTCACATCCACATTTATATATATATATATATATATATATATATATATATATACTGAATAACTTTCTATCGATTATTTTGAAAAATGGGTAAGTGGGGGTCCAAATAATATGCCAAACTTACAACAAATACTTCATAAAAATTCCCTCAATATTTTTAACAACATTTATCATCATTATTATAATTCGCAATATTTAACAACCAGATCGTTCCCAGGAAAGAGAGGGCTTTCCGATAAGGATTTCTCCCTATTGGCGAGCAATTAGGTGACCAAATCTCTCCTCGACAGAACTTTCTAGACATCGTCAATATTGCAAATAATAATTTGAATAACTTTATCGTCTCAATTATTGATTTAATAATATATAAAATATTGACAATAATTGAATCAAATAACGTAAGATACTATGCAGCAATTACTGTACCAATAATTGAATTAAATTGAGTGACTTCTCACGTAAACATTAATAATCAATACTGTGTGCTACTATGAAACCACGCGTATTATTGTAATTTTCATCACCGATTATTTCAACAGTTAACGGTAAAACTTTCGTCGTTATTTTTATAAAAAGATATTTCTGTTGTTTTCTAACTCCAACAATAATTCTGTTGTGGGGTCCACCAATGATTGTGCAGTCATACGAATATTTTTTGTTAAAACGAATATTCCCCAACCAATCGAATATTTTATGACAACTTGCATATTTTGTAAAATTTGTAAATATACCCACAACTAATCTAAACAACAAATAACAACATTAACATGAATAATAGGATTTAGAAAATTTAGGGTTTATACCTCTTTCATGCTTAACACTTGAATCTGATCTTTGATTTTGTTCCTAGGGTGCTAAGGATCATACTAGGGACTGATCCACAAATGGATTTCGTGGCTTTAGAGAGAGAGGGTCTTGGTTTAGTGTTTGGTCACAAATGGGGCTTGTTTGTGAATTTTCTCTCTCTTTAATCACTCTAACATTTGATGTAATGTATTTGGCTGATAAAGTTGTCAATACTTGACTTATATGAATTGATATAGAGCACATGGAATATCTAAGAGGTTGTAAATCCAAATATCTTAGCAAGATTTGCACTCCAACATAATAAAGAATTACAAAAAAGGCATTTTGGTCATTTAGCTTACAATTTTAATGGCATGCTTGTCATTTGACCCAACCCTTAGGTTTTAACCCTTAAGTTTTATCCATTAGGTTTTGTAAATTAATTTTTAGGATTTTCTAATTAGGGTTTAAAATAAAAAATTAAGCTTTCTAATTTAGAAATTAGGGTTTCCTAATTAAATTAGGATTTTTAATTACATTAAGGCTTGTAAATTAGGATTAAGGTTTTCTAATTAACATTAAAATTTCTAAATTAACAATTAAGTTTTCTCTAATTGAACATTAGGGTTTCTAACTTAACAATTAGGGTTTTCAAACTAATCGTTAGGGTTTCCCTAATTAAGTTTCACACCATAATATTCAAAAATATATTTCGAGGAAAATTAATCTTTATTTATGAAAATTAGGGTCTTACACCCGCGGCCCCACTTATTTTTTAAAAGAGGATCCAAAACGTCGTAATTTTAATAAATGAATGCTATTTAAGAGTACTTTAGATCTGTCGTGTGTGTGTCTATATATATATATATATATATATATATATATATATATATATATATATATATATATATATATATATATATATATATATAACAGAATTGTCTTGTTCCACAACATACGTTAGTTAGGTAGTATTCCAACTAACAGATCTGTGATCGTTCATGAAATGAATTGAGCACTGAGATTAAATTTGGTCGGAATCCAGTCGCACCTCCTACCTGTTGCCGGTACAACTCCTTACTTGACCAGACCAATTACTAAATTGTCCCTATTTTTTTTTCTTTTAGCACTAGGTGCGGCTAGACCAATTATCAGTTTCCTAAAAAAACATTGCTAGCATCCCGTTAACAAAAACTATATCCGTAATCTTTCAAATAAAACATAATATTTATTAGCTAACTCAATACAAATTAACTTAACGCTACATGAATTGTTAGCTATTTTCTCTATATAGTATATGTTTATTTAGTTAATTAATATTTTTAGAAGAAAATTTAAAATTTTCGTAACACCATTATTGTGACAACCCCAAAATAGGTATACATCACCCAACCCATTCTGAGTCGTCAAATACATGGTACATTAAATAACTACAACTTTATTATTACAATTGTCGTGCAAAATACAACAACACATATGATGTGAGTTTTAATATAATTATATATCAACTGTGACTTTCATCCTAACCTTGGATAGCACGTCACAATGACATCTTACATAAAGGTACAGTCAATAACTGTTTTAGAAATTAAAATCTTTGGAAAATGTTCAAGGAAGCCTTCGTACATGGGAGGCAATGCATCTAAGTTATAATAAATATCATATGACTGGAGAATTATCCTTGGTTGACCCATAGACCCTAAAGAAAAACGAAAAGATTGCTATCATGTTCTTTCCAATAGTGAGTCTTCTCTTGACATATAATTATCTCTATTATCTCCAATTGAGAATTATATTTCAACCAAACTCCAAGATTATATAAGTAGTGATCGTAGATATACTCAGCGAGTGGATGTGCACAACCCTGTCTTATGATAACACGAAGTCGTAGGTCATTAGACATCTTGTATGATAGTGACAAAATACCCTTCCAACGTTGGGTTCACCTCACCCTATTTGATTCACCAAATATAACTACTAAATGATGTATAAAATACAACACACTATTCTAAAGTTCTCAATAAAATTATTTTCATACTCTTTAGGGAGAACCTCCACAGTTAGAGACCACCATTCTATTCCCCTGTTACCCCCGCTCGACCCAGCTACACTCTTATTACCTGAAAGGAATTGTGAAGCAAAAGGGTGAGCACAACTAGCCCAGTAAAGAATATCATGACTAAAGATAATTAAATTATCAATAGCATTCGCCAGTAATGAATCAGAGATTTAGAACATATGGTAGATGATAAAACTTTTCAACCATAGTTGCAGCGAAACGAGTAATCCATTAGAAGAGTCAAATAGACCATAAAGTCTATTATCTTCTCCATGTTAAAAGTCTACCAAGAATGTTTTATCCCTGTAACATCAATCAACAGTTCTGATCCACAATCATATGAATAACTTATAATCATAATTGTGGTTCTAAATTCCTCTTCTCATTCAGGACGAAGATAATTTTCATCACATGTCTTTACCTGAAACATCAAAGATCATGGTTATACCAAATCACAGTTCCTATTCATAATCATACTAATAAGTTCATCTTTGCACTACGAGCCAAAGATATTCAACAACAGGTCATCTTTGTACTACAGGCCAAAGATATTAATCAACAGTTCTTCTTTGCACTACAGGCCAATGGCATACAACTGTAAAACTAATAAACAACAGTCCATCTATGCACTGCGGGCCAAAAATGACTTTCATCACAATGTAAGCATGAGGATCATGACAATGATATAAAGAATCAATCACATGAGATAAAGGATAAATTTTAAAGACTTTAACAATTTAATTTATCCAGAATTCAATAATATCCAAATTGTCAACATGATACTGCTTTGTGGAGTAAAATTGAAGAATTATATTATATCAAAAATGATTTGAACAGAAAATAATATTTCAACGAATATTTAACGAAGATAATAACATTATTCATTATATTATAAACTCCATTTAATATTATTCATTATATAATAACATTAAATTCATTTACTAATATTATTAATCATTAAATAATATTTTAAAACAATGATTTCATAACACCTTAATCCAAATGTTATAAATCACTTTATAATCTCACAATCTAATATTATTAATATTACAACAATATTTTAATCATTTCTTAAACTTATAAATAATTTATTTAAATTGTTTACACTTTATTAATTAATGCATTTAATCATCCTAAAATGCCAAACTCATAAGATTTCATCACCAATAATCAAAACCCTCATCAAAAATCTGTATATACCTTATATAGGATTCTCAAGCCATAAAATCCTATTTTCTAATTTTCTTACTTCACATAACATATTTAATTCATTTACTCATAACTAGTCCATTTTCATGAAAATACCAAATCAGTTCCAGAAAAAAAAATTATAGGATTTAGCAGAATATAGTCCCATATTGAACATATATTTTTCTCAGAATTTTTAAAATTCATTTACTATTTTTCATATGGTTAAAACTGCCGAATATTTAGACATTTATCATAAACTGTACTTTTGTCCAAAAATTCCAAAATTTACAGAGTATACTGCTGTTATATACATGTACTCCTAATAAAAATTTTACCAATTTTGGAGTTAAGCACAAGGAGCTATAAGGGTTTACTTTTAAAATAGTATTTTCCCATAAAATTCATAACTCCTAATCTATACATCTAAAAATCGCCATTTTTGGACACAATCTAAAAAACTCATAAGATTATTATTTCAAATATTTCCAAAATTTTTGAGATTCAGAAAAATTATGAAATTGCCCCTGGTAGAAACCCCTTATTTACAACGGTTGAACGAAAATAATATTCATATGAATACGAAAAATAATATCTGTTCAGTATATGAAAAATATAATAACTCTTACGAGTATTGAAAGAAAATAACTCTCTTCATGAATAGAAAAGAAATAATATCCCTTATGAGTATTGAATAATATCTCTTTAGAATATGAAAAACATAATAACCCTTTCAATCCCTTACTTCAAAAGAGCAGTATTTCTGACTGGAATATCGGATGTAATGCTGAAGAAAACTTGCACTGAATAGCAACTCTCAAAGTATCTAAATACTCACAAAATACGCTCAATAATATAGCGAGAGAAAGCTTATAATTCTGGTGTGATTTTCAATTTTAACTAATCACCCTATTTATAGGAAAATGCTAGAACGCCAAAGGAGACTAAATTAATAAAATATTAATATAATTCTTTTTTTTCCTACGCATGCTTTGTTGAATAAGCCAGCATGCCATTTCTGAAAATTTTTGCAGCCCACATATTTTTAACATAAGTGAGTCTCACCCATAATTTTAATAAAAATATTTAATTTCTGAAACTTCAACAATTCATAATAAATAGCCATTTTATTAGAAAAATACGAATTTTATGTTCATTCCATACGAAATCGAATTCTCTACAACTTTGTGGCTTTAAGTTTTTTCAAATTCCAAACAGAAAATGTCTGAAATCCACATACGGACGTTTTTTAACACCTCTTAAAATTCATAACAAATCATACGTTAATTTTTAACGGTTCAAAATTTGTGGACGTATACTCAACTTATATATGTATAACATATCCAAAAATCACAACGATCCAACGGTCGGATTAAAATTATAACTCACGCAATATAGCTTTAAGAACACTGTTTTGATTTTTAATACCTCCATTCCGACAAAATACTGATAAAATACCTCAGCATTAATTCCTTCATTTATATTCACACAAAATAAATATTTTCCTATCCATCATTTATGTCTACATAAAATAAATATTTCCTTATCATATAAATTAATAATTAATTATTCCCAAATAATATTAAATAATCACAATTATGACAATCAGGTCGTTCCCAGGAAAGAGAGGGCTTTTGGATAAGGATTTCTCCTTACTGACGCGCAATTAGGTGACCAAACCTCTACTTAGATAGAACTTCCTTAGAAATTGCCAATAATGCTATCTAATAATATTATTCAAATAATATGAATTATTGATCTGATAATGGAAATACTGTGTAGTGACAATTATTAAAATAACAATAATATAAAATATTAATGTAGTAATTATTGAATCAATAAAATAAAGTATTGAACAGTAATTACTGTAACAATTATTGAGTAATACCTTCTTACGTAAGAATCAATAATTCAAAAGTACTGTGCAATACCGTGTGCTACTGTGCAACCACGCGTATTACTGTATTTTAACCACCAGATAATCCAACAGTGTTAACAGTAACAACTACACTGTTATTTATAAAAACGTAAACTTGTCATTTTCTTCATCCGACAGTTATTCTGTTATAGGACCCATAAATGGCTGCGCCGTCGTACGAATATTCTCCGACAGTAAGAATATTCCACGACCAAACGAATATTCCCCTACAACAATGAGTATTTTATAACCACTTGCTTATTTAAAATATTTACATATATCACCCTTAACTTTAACCTTTTTATCAATTTAACCATTTACTGAATAGTAATTATAAGAAAATTTGAATAGTTTTATTTCATAAAATTCGGGGACTTACAATCTCCCCTCCTTATAAAATTTTGTCACCGAAATTTACGTACCTGGTATTTCGAAGAGTTGAGAATACCTTATTTTTATTTCAGATTCTATCTCCCCGGTCATCTTGATTTCTCCAATGCTCATCTCCTGTACTTTAGATATCATTCTAGAATACAGCTTTAAAACAAAGGTTAATTGACATATCACAATCTGTCAACTTAAGTAAGAAAATTTAGCTTAGGTAGGACACACACTAGCGAAGGATATTACTCGTCTCTCCCCTCCTAGTTCTATTCTCCGATCTCTGCCAGATACCATATCCCTAAACTCTGATACCAACTGTGACAACCCCAAAATAGGCATACATCACCCAACCCATTCTGAGTCGCCAAATACATGGTACATAAAATAACTGTAACTTTATTATTACAATTGTCGTGCAAAATACAACAACACATATGCTGTGAGTTCTAATATAATTATATATCAACTGTGACTCTCATCCTAACCTTGGATAGCACGTCACAATGACTTCTTACATAAAGGTACAGTCAATAACTGTTTTAGAAATTAAAATCTTTGGAAAATATTCAAGGAAACCTTCGTACATGGGAGGCCATGCATCTAAGTTATAATAAATATCATATGACTGGAGAATTATCCTTGGTTGACCCATAGACCCCAAAGAAAAACGAGAAGATTGCTATCATGTTGTTTCCAATGGTGAGTCTTCTCTTGACATATAATTATCTCCATTGTCTCCAATTGAGAATTATATTTCAACCAAACTCCAAGATTATATAGGTAGTGCTCGTAGATATACTCAACGAGTGGATGTCCACAATCCTGTCTTATGATAACACGAAGTCGTAGGTTATTAGACATCGTGTATGATAGCGGCAAAACACCCTTCCAATATTGGGTTCGCCTCACCCTATTTGATTCACCAAATATAACTACTAAAAGATGTATAAAATACAACACACTATTCTAAAGTTCTCAATAAAATTATTTTCGTACTGTTTAGGGAGAACCTCCACAGCTAGAGACCACTGTTCTATTCCCCTGTTACCCCCGCTCGACCTAGCTACACTCTTATTACCTGAAAGGAATTGTGAAGCAAAAGGGTGAGCACAACTAGCTCAGTAAAGAATATCATGACTAAAGATAATTAAATTATCAATAGCCTTCGCCAGTAATGAATCAGAGATTTAGAACATATGGTAGATGATAAAACTTTTCAACCATAGTTGCAGCGGAACGAGCAATGTGATAACCCCAAAACAGGTCCATTCCATCCAACCTATTCTGAGTCGCCAAATACATGGTACAGAAAATAACTACAACTTTATTACAATAATTGTCGTGCAAAATACAACACATATGCTGTGAGTTTGGATACAAATATATACCAAATGTGACTCATGTCCAAATCGTGGACAGCACCTCACAATGATACCTTACATAAAGGTATAGTCAAAAACTGTTTTAGAAATTAGAATCTTTGGAAAGTGCTCAAGGAAACCTTCGTACATGGGAGGCCATGCTTCTAGGTTGTGATAGATATCATATGGCCACAGAATTATCCTTGGTTGACCCAATATACCCCAAAGAAAAATGAGAAGATTACTATCATATTCTTCCCAATGGTGAGTCTTCTCTTGACTTATCATTATCTCCACTGTCTCTAATTGAGAATTATACTTCAAACAAATACCAAGATTATATAGGTAGTGCTCGTAAATATACTCAGTAAGTGGATGAGCACAATCATGTCTTATGATGATACGAGATTGTATGTCATTAGACATCTTGTATGATAGTGGCAAAACACCCTTCCAACGTTGGGTTCGCTTCACCCTAGATGATTCACCAAATATAACTACTAAATGATGACCACCGTTCTATTCTCCTGTTACCCCCGCTCGACCCAGCTACACTCTTATTACCTGAAAGGAATTGTAAAACAGAAGGGTGAGCACAACTAGCCCAGTAAAGAATATCATGACTAAAGATAAATAAGTTATCAACAGCCTTCAACAGAATTAAATCAGAGATTTAGAACATATGGTAGATGATAAAAATTTTAACCATAGTTGTAGCGGAACGAGCAATCCATTAGAAGAAACAAATAGACTACAAAGTCTATTATCTTCTCCATGTTAAAAATCCACCAACAATATTTTATCCCTGTAACATCAATCAACAATTCTGGTCCACAATCATATGAATAAATCATAATCATAATTGTAGTTTTAAATTCCTCTTCTCATCCAGGACGAAGATAATTTTTATCACCTATCTTTACCTGAAACATCAAAGATCATGGTTACACCAAATCACATTTCCTATTCATAATCATACTAATAACTTCATCTTTGCACTACGGCCAAAGATATTCATTTGTATCACCAGTTGGTCATGTTCATCTCAACACCTGTTCATCTTTGCACTACTGACCAAAGATATTCAGCAACATATTATCTTTGCACTACGGGCCAAAGATATTCATCAACAATTCATCTTTGCACTACAGGCCAAAGATATTCAACCATAGGTCATCTTTGAACTATGGGCCAAAGATATTCATCACCAGTTCATCTTTGCACTACAGGCCAAAGATATTCAACAACAGTTCATATTTGCACTACAGGCCAAATATATTTATCAACAGTTCATATTTGTACTACAGGCCAAATATATTAATAGCTCAAAGAAATATATAATCATTTCAAAATTTATATAAACAATAATTATAACCATTTTGATCAATTCACCTTTGCACTTAAGCTAAAGATATTTAATTATAAATTCAATAGTCATGATCATACCAGTCAATACTTCAACTTTGCACTACTGACCAAAGAAAACCCATAGTCATGATCATACCAAAAATCTAACCATCTTTACACTCAAGTCAAAGAGAAGTATTATCATTAGGGTTATAAAAATATTATATATGATAATAAAATTAATATAATCAACATATAGATTTAATCTCAAGAGTAATATTCATAAATCAACTATAATTTGGTCAGAAAAAGAAACCTATTTTGTCGTAAATAGTAACTCATGAATAGTAACTCGTGAATAGTAACTCGACATAAGAAAGGTAGAAATTCCACAATAAAATCCATACCAATATCTCGGTATAATGATATTGAAAGAATAACATTTCTTAAACTTATAAGCAATTTATTTTAATTGTTTACACTTTACTAAAATAATGCATTAAATCATTCTAAAATGCCAAACTCATAAGATTTCATCACCAATATCTAAAACTCTCATCAAAAATCTGCATATACATCATATAGGATTCTCAAGCCATAAAATCCTATTTTCCAACTTTCTTACTTTACATAACATATTTAATTCATTTACTCATAACTAGTCCATTTTCATAAAAAATACCAAATCAATTCCAAAAATATTTCTTTTCTGGGATTTAGCATAATATAGTCCCATATTGAACATATATTTTTCTTAGAATTTTTAAAACTTATTTACTATTTTTCATATGGCCAAAACCGCCGAATATTTAGACATTTATCATAAATTGTACTTTTATCCAAAAATTCCGAAATTTACATAGTACACTGATATTATATAGATATACTTCCAATAAAAATTTCATCAATTTTGGAGTTAACCACAATGAGTTATAAGCGGTTATTTTTAAAATAGTCTTTTCCCGTAAAATTCATAACTCTTAATCTATACATCCAAAAATCACCATTTTTGGACACAATCAATAAAACTCATCAAAATATCATTTTAAATTTTTTTAGAATTTTTTGAAGGTCAGAAGAATTACGAATTGAAAAACATAATAACCCTTAAAATCCCTTATCTCAAAAGAGCAGTACTTCTGATCGGTATAAGGCTGAAAGAAACTTACACTGAATAACAACTCTCAAAGTATCTAAATACTCGCTAGAATATGCATGACAATATAGAGAGAAATAAAACTTGTTTCTGGTATGTTTTTCAATTCTAACATAAGCACCTATTTATAGGAAAATGCTAGAACGCCAAATGAGACTAAATTAATAAAATATAATATTATTATTATTATTTTCTCATTTCCTACGCCACCACACCAGCCATCAATGACCAGCCACCACATTTGACAAAACAATTCTAGCACATTTTTGTACACCAACCAAAATGGGTCCTACCCAAATATAATAAAAATTATTTTATTTTTTGAAACTTTAATAATTCATAGAAAATAGCTCGTTTATCAGAAAAATACGAATTTTATATCCATTCTGACTGAAATCGAATTCTCTACAATTTTACTGAAGAAAGTTTTTCCAAATTCTAGACCGAAAATATCCGAAATTCACAAACGGATGATTTTAAACATCGTTTCGACACCTTTTAAAATTCATAACAAATCATGCGTTAATTTTTAACGGTTCAAAATTTGTGGACATATACTTAACTCATATATGTATAACCTACCCAAAAATTACAATGATCCAACGATTAGATCAAAATTATAACTCACGCAATAGACCTTTAAGAACACCGATTTGATCTTTTAATACCTCCAATCCGACAAAATACTGATAAAACACCTCAACATTAATTTCTTCATTTATAACCACATAAATAAATCTATTATTTATATTTACATCAAATAAATATTTCCTTATCATAAAAATTAATAATTAATTATTCACAAATAATATTACAGAATCACAATAATGACAACCAGGCCGTTCCCAGGAAAGAGGGGGATTTCCAATAAGGATTTCTCCTTATTGGCGCGTAATTATATAACCAAACCTCTCCTTAGACAGAACTTTTTAGACATTGCCAATAATGCTATCTAATAATATTATTCAAATAATATGAATTATTGATCTGATAATGGAGATGATGTGCAGCAACAATTATTGAAACAACAATAATATAAAATATCAATGCAACAATTATTGAATCAATAAAATAAAATATTAAATAGTAATTACTGTGATAATTATTCAGTAGTGCCTTCTTACGTAAGAATCAATAATTTTAAAAATACTGTGCAATACCGTGTGCTACTGTGCAATAACGCGTATTACTGTATTTTAACAATGGGTATTCCAACAGTGTTAACGGTAATAACTACGCCGTTAATTATAAAAACTCAATTTTTGTCGTTATCTTCATCCGACCGATTTCTGTTATGGGGCCCACAAATAGATGCGCCGTCGTACGAATATTCTCCGACAAAAAGAATATTCCACGACCAACGAATATTTCCCGACAACAATAATTATTTTATAACCACTTGTTTATTTTGAAAAATTTTTACATTTCACCCATAACTTTAACTTTTTATCAATTTCACCATTTACTGAATTGTAATTATAAGAAAAATTGATTACTTTTATTTCATAAAATTCGGGATCTTACAATCTCCCCTCCTTATGAAATTTCGTCCCCGAAATTTACATACCTGGTATTTCGAAGAGTTGAGAATACCTTACTTTTATTTAAGATTCTATCTCTCAGATCATCATGATTTCTCCATTGCTCATCTCCCATGATAACTTTATTTGGGTTCCTCGTTTGTTGGAAAGTCATGACAACCGCTCTCCCTTGAACTACCCGGCTTTGACTTGTCTGGGAAAGCATTTGGCGTCATCACTACAGTTAGAATATACTTTTCTATAGGACATATTCCTCCCTCAACTGCCTCTTCGTACTCCTGATTCATGATCTGAATCATCAATCTTCTATCCATATCGGATTCAGGTTGACCGCTCTGTACAGGGTAATTCAAAACTCGATGTTGGGTTCTCCCAATTGCTTTCCAAAAAGAGAAATTCATATCATCTATTTTAGCCTTCTTAGATCGGACATCTCTTTCCACAATATCCACGTGTCGTGCGGCTTTTGCTCATGCATCACTTATTCTCACTCGTTCAGTTTTTTCTTCTTTCAGCTCAGATTCCATCTTTATCATCTTATACTCTGCCAAAGAATGCTTCTGTTCAAGCATCACATATCGGCTAACACAAGCTTGAATTGTTGCATTCTTTTGCTCCACGACCGCCTGTCGTTCTTCAGCCTGCTCTTCTAACTCATGAATACGATTTTAAAATTCTACATTTTGATCATATAATACCCCTAATAAATTCTCCTCAAGTGCTTCTTCTTCCTCACTCTCAGCTGCTACCTCTGAGACTAGCTCGGGTGCAACTATCAATTCTTCACTCACCACAAGAATATCTCTAATTCCTTCTTCGTCTGACATCACATTATCATGGTTAGTGATTAGAGGTATCCCCACAGTCTCATTCACTCCATTGTTAGCATTCTCAGCAGCCATTCTTAAATACTGTCATAAAACAAGGGTTAATTAAATAAATTAACATATCACATAATATCCCGATATTATGACTAACCAATAAATAAGTTTAGGTATGACACACTAGCGAAGGATTTACTCATCTCTCCCCTCCTAGTTATATTCCCCGATCTCCGCCAGAGACCATATCCCTAAGCTCTGATACCAACTGTGACAATGTGACAACCCCAAAATAGGTCCATTCCATCCAACCTATTCTGAGTCGCCAAATACATGGTACAGAAAACAACTACAACTTTATTATAACAATTGTCGTGCAAAATACAACAACACATATGCTGTGAGTTTGGATACAAATATATACCAAATGTGACTCATGTTCCAACCGTGGACATCACCTCACAATGACACCTTACATAAAGGTATAGTCAAAAACTGTTTTAGAAATTAGAATCATTGGGAAGTACTCAAGGAAACCTTCGTACATGGGAGGCCACGCATCTAGGTTATGATAGATATCATATGGCCACATAATTATCCTTGGTTGACCCAATAGACCCCAAAGAAAAACGAGAAGATTACTATCATATTCTTCCCAATGGTGAGTCTTCTCTTGACTTATCATTATCTCCACTGTCTCTAATTGAGAATTATACTTCAAACAAACACCAAGATTATATAGGTAGTGCCCATAGATATACTCAGCAAGTGGATGAGCACAACCCTGTCTTATGATGACACGAGGTTGTATGTCATTAGACATCTTGTATGATAGTGACAAAACACCCTTCCAACGTTGGGTTCGCCTCACCCTATTTTCTTCACCAAATATAACTACTAAATGATGACCACCGTTCTATTCCCTTGTTACCCTCGCTCGACCCAGCTACACTCTTATTACCTGAAAGGAATTGTGAAGCAAAAGGGTGAGCACAACTAGCTCAGTAAAGAATATCATGACTAAAGATAATTAAATTATCAATAGCCTTCATCAATAATAAATCAGAGATTTAGAACATATGGTAAATGATAAAAATTTCAACCATAGTTGCAGCGGAACAGCAATCCATTAGAAGAGTCAAATAGACTATAAAGTCTATTATCTCTTCCATGTTAAAAATCCACCAACAATATTTTATCCATGTAACATCACTCAACAGTTCCTTTCCACAATTATATGAATAACTCATAATCATAATTGTGACTCTAAATTTTTCTTCGCACCCAGGACGAAGAATATTTTTATCACCTGTCTTTACCTGAAACATCAAAGATCATGGTTATACCAAATCACAGTTCCTGTTCATAATCATACTAATAACTTCATCTTTGCACTACGGCCAAAGATATTCATTTGTATCACCAGTTGGTCATGTTCATCTCAACATATGTTCATCTTTGCACTACTGGCCAAAGATATTCAACAACATGTCATCTTTGCACTACGGGCCAAAGATATTCATCAACAATTCATCTTTGCACTACAGGCCAAAGATATTCCTCAACAATTCATATTTGCACTACGGCCAAATATATTCATCAACAGTTCATATTTGCACTACAGGCCAAATATATTAATATCTCAAAGAAATATATAATCATTTCAGAATTTATATAAACAATAATTATAACCATGTTGATCAATTCACCTTTGCACTTAAGCTAAAGATATTCACTTATAAATTCAATGGTCATGATCATACCAGTCAACAATTCAACTTTGCACTACTGGCCAAAGAGAACCCATAGTCATGATCATACCAAAAATCTACCCATCTTTACACTCAAGTCAAAGAGAAATATCATCATTAGGGTTATAAAAACGTTATATATAATAATAAAAATAATATGATCAACATCTAGTTTTAATCTCAAGAGTAATATTCATAAACCAACTATAATTTAGTCAGAAAAAGAGAATAGTAACTCGTGAATAATAACTCATGAATAGTAACTCGTGAATAGTAACTCATGAATAGTAACCCCGACACAAAAGATAGAAATTCCACAATAAAATCCATACCAATATTTCGGTATAATGATATTGAAAGAATAACATTACTTAAATTTATAAACAATTTATTTTAATTGTTTACACTTTACTAATTAATGCATTTAATCATCATAAAATGCCAACTCTTACAATTTCATCATCAATAACCAAAACCCTCATCAAAAATCTGCATATACCTCATATAGGATTCTCAAGCCATAAAATCATATTTTCTAATTTTCTTTCTTCACAAAACATATTTAATTCATTTACTCATAACTAGACCATTTTCATGAAAAATACCAAATCAGTTCCAAAAATATTTCTTTTCTGGGATTTAGCATAATATAGTCCCATAGTGAACATATATTTTTCTCAGAATTTTTAAAACTCAGTTACTATTTTTCATATGGCCAAAACCGCCGAATATTTAGACATTTATCATAAATTGTATTTTTATCTAAAAAATTTTGAAATTCACAGAGTATACTCCTATCATATACATGCACTTCCAATAAAAATTTCATCAATTTTGGAGTTAACCACAAGAAATTATAAGCGATTACTTTTAAAATAGTCTTTTCTCATAAAATTCATAACTCTCAATCTATACATCCAAAAATCACCATTTTTGGACACAATCAAGAAAACTCATCAAAATATCATTTCAAATTTTTTCAGAATTTTTGAAGATCAGAAAAATTACGAAACTGAAAATCATAACAACCCTTAAAATCCCTTAATATCCCTTACTATCCCTTACTATCCCTTACCTCAAAAGAGCAGTACTTCTGACTGGATATCGGATATGATGCTGAAGGAAACTTGCACTAATTAATAGCAACTCACCAAGTATCTAAAAACTCACAAAATATGCTTCATAATATAGAGAGAGAAAGAGAGAAAGCTTATGTTTCTGGTGTGATTTTCAATTCTAACTTAGCCCTCTATTTATAGGAAAATTTTGGTAGGTTTGACCTGCAACCTGATGGCTTTACCTGCTACTATTCCCACCCACCACATTTGAAATATAATTCAGCACATTTCTTTACCAATCACAAGTGGGGCCCACCAATTCTACAATTTTCTATCAAAATGATAAACTCTGAAAATTCAACAATTTCTGAACCAGTCATCTCGTAAAATTCATAATAAATCATACGTTCATTTTTAACGGTTCAAAATTTGTGGACATATACTCAACTTATATATGTATAACATATCCAAAAATTACCACGATCCAACGGTCGGATTAAAAATTATAACCCCCGCAAAATATCTCAAAAACCCTAATTTTTAATACCTCCATTCCGACAAAAATACGGATAAAAATCTCAACATTAACTCCTTCATTTTTTAACCACAAAAATATATCCCTCATTTATATCCACATAAAATAAATATTTTCTTATCATATGAATCAATAATTAATTATTCACAAATAATATTACAGAATCACATTTATGACAACCAAGCCGTTCCCAGGAAAGAGGGGGCTTTCCAATAAGAATTTTTTCCTTACTGGCGCGCAATTAGGTGACCAAACCTCTCCTTAGACAGAACTTTCTAGACATTGCCAATAATGTTATCTAATAATATTATTCAAATAATATGAATTATTGATCTGATAATGGGAAATACTGTGCAGTGACAATTATTGAACAAATAATGGGAATTATTGAACAACAAAAATACTGTGCAATACCGTGTGCTACTGTACAATAACGCGTATTACTGTATTTTAACCATCGGGTATTCCAACAGTGTTAACGGTAACAACTACGTCGTTATTTGTAAAAACTCAAATTTGTCGTTTTCTTCATCCGACAGTTATTCGTTATGGGGCCCACAAATAGCTGCGCCGTCGTACGAATATTCCCCGACAGAAAGAATATTCCACGACCAACGAATATTCCCCGACAATAATGATTATTTTATAACCACTTGCTTATTTTGAAAAAAAAATCATATTTCACTCATAACTTTAAACTTTTATCAATTTAACCATTTACTGAATAGTAATTATAAGAAAAATTGAATACTTTTATTTCATAAAATTCGGGGTCTTACAATCTCCCCTCCTTATGAAATTTCGTCTCCGAAATTTACGTACCTGGTATTTCAAATAGTTGAGAATACCTTGCTTTCATTTCAGATTCCATTTTCCTTATCATCATGATTTCTCCATTGCTCATCTCCTGTATTTCAGATATCTTTCTAGAATACAGCTTCAAAACAAGGGTTAATTTAACAAATTAACATATCACATAATATCTCGATATTATGACTGACCAACAAATAAGCTTAGGTAGGACACACTAGCGAAGGATTTACTCATCTCTCCCCTCCTAGTTGTATTCCCCGATCTCTGCTAGAGATCATATCCCTAAGCTCTGATACCAACTGTGACAACCCCAAAATTGGTCCATTCCATCCAACCTATTCTGAGTCGCCAAATACATGGTACAGAAAACAACTACAACTTTATTATAACAATTGTCGTGCAAAATACAACAACACATATGCTGTGAGTTTGGATACAAATATATACCAAATGTGACTCATGTTCCAACCGTGGACATCACCTCACAATGACACCTTACATAAAGGTATAGTCAAAAACTGTTTTAGAAATTAGAATCATTGGGAAGTGCTCAAGGAAACCTTCGTACATGGGAGGCCACGCATCTAGGTTATGATAGATATCATATGGCCACAGAATTATCCTTGGTTGACCCAATAGACCCCAAAGAAAAACGAGAAGATTACTATCATATTCTTCCCAATGGTGAGTCTTCTCTTGATTTATCATTATCTCCACTGTCTCTAATTGAGAATTATACTTCAAACAAACACCAAGATTATATAGGTAGTGCCCATAGATAAGTTATCAATAGCCTTCAACAGAATTAAATCAGAGATTTAGAACATATGGTAGATGATAAAAATTTCAACCATAGTTGTAGCGGAACGAGCAATCCATTAGAAGAAACAAATAGACTACAAAGTCTATTATCTTCTCCATGTTAAAAATCCACCAATAATGTTTTATCCCTGTAACATCAATCAACAATTCTGGTCCACAATCATATGAATAAATCATAATCATAATTGTAGTTTTAAATTCCTCTTCTCATCTAGGACGAAGATAATTTTTATCACCTATCTTTACCTGAAACATCAAAGATCATGGTTACACCAAATCACATTTCCTGTTCATAATCATACTAATAACTTCATCTTTGCACTACGACCAAAGATATTCATTTGTATCACCAGTTGGTCATGTTCATCTCAACACCTGTTCATCTTTGCACTACTGGCCAAAGATATTCAGCAACATATTATCTTTGCACTACGGGCCAAAGATATTCATCAACAATTCATCTTTGCACTACAGGCCAAAGATATTCAACCATAGGTCATCTTTGCACTATGGGCCAAAGATATTCATCACCAGTTCATCTTTGCACTACAGGCCAAAGATATTCAACAACAGTTCATATTTACACTACAGGCCAAATATATTTATCAACAGTTCATATTTGTACTACAGGCCAAATATATTAATAGCTCAAAGAAGAAATATATAATCATTTCAGAATTTATATAAACAATAATTATAACCATTTTGATCAATTCACCTTTGCACTTAAGCTAAAGATATTTAATTATAAATTCAATAGTCATGATCATACCAGTCAATACTTCAACTTTGCACTACTGACCAAAGAAAATCCATAGTCATGATCATACCAAAAATCTAACCATCTTTACACTCAAGTCAAAGAGAAATATTATCATTAGGGTTATAAAAATATTATATATGATAATAAAATTAATATAATCAACATATAGATTTAATCTCAAGAGTAATATTCATAAATCAACTATAATTTGGTCAGAAAAAGAAACCTATTTTGTCGTAAATAGTAACTCATGAATAGTAACTCGTGAATAGTAACTCGACATGAAAAAGGTAGAAATTCCACAATAAAATCCATACCAATATCTCGGTATAATGATATTGAAAGAATAACATTTCTTAAACTTATAAGCAATTTATTTTAATTGTTTACACTTTACTAAAATAATGCATTAAATCATTCTAAAATGCCAAACTCATAAGATTTCATCACCAATAACCAAAACTCTCATCAAAAATCTGCATATACATCATATAGGATTCTCAAGCCATAAAATCCTATTTTCCAACTTTCTTACTTTACATAACATATTTAATTCATTTACTCATAACTAGTCCATTTTCATAAAAAATACCAAATCAATTCCAAAAATATTTCTTTTCTGGGATTTAGCATAATATAGTCCCATATTGAACATATATTTTTCTTAGAATTTTTAAAACTTATTTACTATTTTTCATATGGCCAAAACCGCCGAATATTTAGACATTTATCATAAATTGTACTTTTATCCAAAAATTCCGAAATTTACATAGTACACTGATATTATATAGATATACTTCCAATAAAAATTTCATCAATTTTGAAGTTAACCACAATGAGTTATAAGCGATTATTTTTAAAATAGTCTTTTCCCGTAAAATTCATAACTCTTAATCTATACATCCAAAAATCACCATTTTTGGACACAATCAATAAAACTCATCAAAATATCATTTTAAATTTTTTTAGAATTTTTTGAAGGTCAGAAGAATTACGAATTGAAAAACATAATAACCCTTAAAATCCCTTATCTCAAAAGAGCAGTACTTCTGATCGGTATAAGGCTGAAAGAAACTTGCACTGAATAACAACTCTCAAAGTATCTAAATACTCGCTAGAATATGCATGACAATATAGAGAGAAAGAAAACTTGTTTCTGGTATGTTTTTCAATTCTAACATAAGCACCTATTTATAGGAAAATGCTAGAACGCCAAATGAGACTAAATTAATAAAATATAATATTATTATTATTATTTTCTCATTTCCTACGCCACCACACCAGCCATCAATGACCAGCCACCACATTTGACAAAACAATTCTAGCATATTTTTCTACACCAACCAAAATGGGTCCTACCCAAATTTAATAAAAAATTATTTTATTTTTCGAAACTTCAATAATTCATAGAAAATAGCTCGTTTATCAGAAAAATACGAATTTTATCTCCATTCTGACTGAAATCGAGTTCTCTACAACTTTGTTGAATAAAGTTTTTCCAAATTCTAGACCGAAAATATCCGAAATTCACAAACGGATGATTTTAAACATCATTTCGACACCTTTTAAAATTCATAACAAATCATGCGTTAATTTTCAACGGTTCAAAATTTGTGGACATATACTTAACTCATATATGTATAACCTACCCAAAAATTACAATGATCCAACGGTTAGATCAAAATTATAACTCGCGCAATAGAGCTTTAAGAACACCGATTTGATCTTTTAATACCTCCAATCCGACAAAATGTTGATAAAACACCTCAACATTAATTCCTTCATTTATAACCACATAAATAAATCTATTATTTATATCTACATCGAATAAATATTTTTTTATCATAAAAATCAATAATTAATTATTCACAAATAATATTACAGAATCACAATAATGACAACCAGGCCGTTCCCAGGAAAGAGAGGGCTTTCCAATAAGGATTTCTCCTTATTGGTGCCCAATTAGATAACCAAACCTCTTCTTAGACAGAACTTTTTAGACATTGCCAATAATGCTATCTAATAATATTATTCAAATAATATGAATTATTGATCTGATAATGGAGATGATGTGCAGCAACAATTATTGAAACAACAATAATATAAAATATCAACGCAACAATTATTGAATCAATAAAATAAAATATTGAACAGTAATTACTGTGACAATTATTCAGTAGTACCTTCTTACGTAAGAATCAATAATTTTAAAAATATTGTGCAATACCGTGTGCTACTGTACAATAACGCGTATTACTGTATTTTAACGACTGGGTATTCCAACAGTGTTAACGGTAATAACTACGTCGTTAATTATAAAAACTCAATTTTTATCGTTATCTTCATCCGACCGTTTTCCGTTATGGAGCCCACAAATAGCTGCGCCGTCGTACGAATATTCCCCGACAAAAAGAATATTCCACGACCAACGAATATTTCCCGACAACAATGATTATTTTATAACCACTTGTTTATTTTGAAAAAATTTCACATTTCACCCATAACTTTAACTTTTTATCAATGTAACAATTTACTGAATTGTAATTATAAGAAAAATTGAATACTTTTATTTCATAAAATTCGGGATCTTACAAGCAATCCATTAGAAGAGTCAAATAGACCATAAAGTCTATTATTTTCTCCATGTTAAAAGTCCACCAACAATATTTTATCACTGTAACATCAATCAACAGTTCTGGTCCACAATCATATGAATAACTCATAATTATAATTGTGGTTCTAAATTCCTCATCTCATTCAGGACGAAGATAATTTTCATCACATGTCTTTACCTGAAACATCAAAGATCATGGTTATACGAAATCACAGTTACTGTTCATAATCATACTAATAAGTTCATCTTTGCTTGACGGGCCAAATATATTTATTAACAGTTCATCTTTGCACTACAGGCCAA
Organism: Panax notoginseng; assembly: GCA_016801055.1. Taxonomy (NCBI): domain Eukaryota; kingdom Viridiplantae; phylum Streptophyta; class Magnoliopsida; order Apiales; family Araliaceae; genus Panax; species Panax notoginseng. The sequence continues at coordinate 9,017,553 of CM029016.1, forward strand.
AGATATTCAACAACAGGTCATCTTTGCACTACAGGCCAAAGATATCCAACAACAGGTCATCTTTGCACTACGAGCCAAAGATATTCAGCAACATGTCATCTTTGCACTACAGGCCAAAGATATCAATCAACAGTTCTTCTTTACACTACAGGCCAAAGGCATACAACTATAAAACCAATAAACAACAGTCCATCTATGCACTACGGGCCAAAAATGACTTTCATCATAATATAAGCATGAGGATCATAACAAGGATATAAAGAATCAATCACATGAGATAAAGGATAAATTTTAAAGACTTTAACAATTTAATTTATCCAGAATTCAATAATATCCAAAGTGTCAACATGATACTATTTTGTGGAGTAAAATTGAAGAATAATATTATATCAAAAATATTTTGAACAGAAAATAATATTTCAACGAATATTTAACGAAGATAATAATATTATTCATTATATTATAAACTCCATTTAATATTATTCATTATATAATAACATTAAATTCATTTACTAATATTATTAATCATTAAATAATATTTTAAAACAATGATTTCATAACACCTTAATCCAAATGTTATAAATCACTTCATAATCTCATAATCTATTATTATTAATATTACAACAATATTTTAATCATTTCTTAAACTTATAAATAATTTATTTTAATTGTTTACACTTTACTAATTAATACATTTAATCATCCTAAAATGTTAAACTCATAAGATTTCATCACCAATAACTAAAACCCTCATCCAAAATCGGTATATACCTTATATAGGATTCTCAAGCCATAAAATCCTATTTTCTAATTTTCTTACTTCACGTAACATATTTAATTCATCTACCCATAACTAGTCCATTTTCATGAAAAATACCAAATCAGTCCTAGAAATTTTTTTTCCTGGAATTTAGCATAATATAGTCCCATATTGAACATATATTTTTGTCGGAATTTTTAAAATTCTTTTACTATTTTTCATATGGCCAAAACTGTCGAATATTTAGACATTTATCATAAACTGTACTTTTGTCCAAAAATTCCGAAATTTACAGAGTATACTGCTGTTATATACATGTACTCAGAATAAAATTTTAACTAATTTTGGAGTTAAGCACAAGGAGTTATAAGGGTTTACTTTTAAAATAGTCTTTTCCCATAAAATTCATAACTCCTATTCTATACATCCAAAAATCGCCATTTTTGGCCACAATCTAGAAAACTCATAAGATTATCATTTTAAATTTTTCCAGAATTTTTGAGATTCGAAAAAATTACAAAACTGCCCCTGGTAGAAACCCCTTATATACTTACAACGGTTGAACGAAAATAATATTCATATGAATACGAAAAATAATATCTCTTCAGAATATGAAAAACATAATAACTCTTACGAGTATTGAAAGAAAATAACTCTCTTCATGAATACGAAAGAAATAATACCCCTTACGAGTATTGAATAATATCTCTTTACTATAAGAAAATGCTCTAACAGCGACCAACAATATCAGCGACCGCACATCCAGTCGCATATACTTATCATTAGCGACCGCTAGTGGCGACCACACTGAAATGTAGTCGCTGTTGGTCGCTACTACAATTTTACCGCCTAAAAATTGGCTGGAAATGTTGGTGCCTTATTTTTTTGCGACCTTTCACTATCAGCGACCGCATACGGTCGCTAATACTTCCATATCATTAAATAGTCAGCGACCGCATGCGGTCGCTATTACCGGTCGCTAATTCTTTAATCTCTCAGCCACAGCTCGCTCGACAGTAGCTGAACCAGAAGAGAAAAAAAAAGAGGGAGAAAGAAAAGGGAGAAGAGGGAGAAGGTCACGCCGCAGGAGAGAAGCCACCGCCGCCACTGCTGCAACCGACTCCCACCGCCACCCACCGCCTTGAGGTATTTGATTTCAATGAATAATGTTTCAATATTGAATATGAATTTTATTATATATGCATTAGATTGATATATATGGATTTGATTATGTTTGGGTAATATGATTATGATTTTATTAGTATTTGAAGTCGATTTGGGTAATATGATTATGTTTGCTTTATAAGTTTTGATTAGAGTAAAATTTATTTTGGTAATACGCAGTACTTTGGGTAATTTGATTTTGTTAATTTATGTCAGTTTTGGTAACTTGATTAGTGATAGGATGGAGTGTTTGGCTGGCTAATTCTTTGATATATAATTGTAGGCTTACTTGGGGTTTTGAAGTAAGGGTTTTAATATTTTGTTATTTCTGGCAGATTTTGTCACTAGCATTTTGTGAAAGTTTTGTAAGTTCATAGTTCTATTACCTTAGGTTATTGATGATATCACTCTAGCTTAAAATATTTAGTGGATACCATGTGAAGTTAGAAGGTTATGTTCCTTAAGAGTGTAGTTATAGCATAAACTGGAATCTTGGAGAGATAAAATAAAAGAAGTAAAGTTCACAATTTTTCTGGATGGGAGGGGAGGATTCACAAATGATGGTAATTCACAATTACACCAAAGTATAAATTTTGGGGGTATGTTACTATAATGAATGTGGGACTAATTTTACTTGTTTTATTATACTCCCTCGGTACCACTTTGCATGTCATAGCTTTTGAGATCTATTTTTGGCACGGATTCGAAGGCATACTTGAACTATACTTTTATACTTTCTAAAGAGTCCCATTTTGACTTTCTAAAGTCGATTTTTGTGAAATCTTGATGTTCAAAATTGATAAAATGGATATGAATGTATTAGATTGTAGTTAGTATAAAATTTATATTTTGGGATTCTTTTTGTGCAATAGAGGTAGTAACAGTTTGGTTATTATAGGAAGTCATGCACATGATATAGACTCATGAATCCCCTGTTTATGTTTGTAGTTTAACCAATTTTATTGGTCAGAGTGAAAAAATCATTCGTAGACTGAGAACTTGACATTGACATCATAATGTGAATCAAAACATGAATAATTGCTCCCACGGAAAATGATTGGGTTTCAAAGTTTGCAAGTTTGATCCTCACATGCTGCGGATACCTGCAAAACTCTTTTGTAGGATATCTCTAGATTAAAACTGTTTGTGGATAGTATCTCTTTTATCACATGAGACATTATCCTGGAAGCACTGAAAAGTACAAATATATATATATATATATATATATATATATATATATATATATATATATATCTATATAATAAAACAGAACCCATTTTGAATTCTATAAGTTGACAAAGCACAACAACGTCTCAGATTCATTCTAACTTAATCCAAAGACTCACATTTCATCTCACATAAACAAAATCCCTCCCAAATTTCCTCTCCTTCCCTTTCTCTCTCCTCTTCTCCTTCCCTTTCTCTCTCCTCTCCCTTCCCCTTTCTCTCTCATCTCTCCTACGCCTTCTCTCTTTCTCTCTGCTGCTAATCCTCTCCTCCCTTTCTTTCTCTCTCTTCTCCCATCTTTCTCTCTCTCTTCTCCTCTTCCTCTATTTACTTGATTAATTTTTCTCTCTCTTCTCTTCTTCATCCATTTACTTAATTAATTAGAATTTTAATAGTATATTTAAATTATAATAATTTTTGAATTATGCATACATTTAAAATATATAATACATAAAAAATATCAATGGTAAGAAATCAATTATAAAATAATTACAAAATCAAAAAATTAATTTATCAAAAAGAATAAATATTAACAAATTAAAAAATTGATTAATTGTTGGCATGATGTGATATCTAAAGTTAAAATACTAATGTGATATATAAGATTCGTTTACAATTAAAAAATTGGTTAATTCTTAAGTTTCAGAATTACAATATAATAATAATAATAATAATAATAATTACTACTATAATAATAATAATAATTACTACAACTATAATAATAATAATAATAGTAATAATTACTATAATAATAATAATAATTACCACTACTATAATAATAATAATAATAATTACTACTACCACTATAATAATAATAATAATAATAATAATTACTACAACTATAATAACAATATAATAATAATAATAATAATAATAATAATAATTATTATTATTATTATTATTACTACTACTATAATAATAATAATAATAATAATACTAATAATTACTACTATAATAATAATAATAATAATTACTACTACTACTATAATAATAATTACTACTACTACTATAATAATAATAATAATAATAATAATAATAATAATAATAATAATAATAATAATAATAATAATTACTACTACTATAATAATAATAATAATAATAATAATAATAATAATAATAATAATAATTATTATTATTATTATTATTATTGTTATAATAACAATAATAATACTAATAATTATAATAATAATAATAATAATCATTATTATTATTATAGTACTAATAATAATTATTATTATAATAGTACTAATTATTATTATTATTATTTTAATAATAGTAATAATAATAATTATTATTATATTATAAATATTACTATTATAATTATACTAATATTATAATTATTACTATTATAATTATAATTATTAGTACTGTTATTATAATAATAATAATAATTATTACTATTATTATAATAATTATAATTATAATTATAATTATAATTATTAGTACTCTTATTATTGTTTTAATTATTATTACTATTACTATTATTATAATTACTATTATTATTATTATTATTGTTATTATTACTATTATCATAATTATTATTATAATTATTATTAATAACAACAATAATAATAATAATAACAATAATTATAATAGTAATAATAATAATAATAATAATAATAATAATAATAATTATTATTATTATTATTATTATTATTATTATTATTATTATTATTATTATTATAACTTTAATAGTAATAGTAATTATTATTATTATGATAATAGTAACAATAATAATAACTAGGGGTGCTCATCGGTAAAAAACCGAACCGGTACCGAAAAAATCGAACCGGTACCGATCCAAAATTATCGAAAAAAGAAGAACCGAAACCGGTACCGAATTACCGGTTTCGGTACCGGTTCGGTACGAAATCGGTATCGGTTTTTTCGGTTCGGTTTTCGGTTATACCGCATGCATGGTAATATATATAATTATTAATAAATAATAATAATTAAATAAATTTTTTAATATATGCCTTTCGTTTTAATGATGGCAAATTGGCAACTTGGATTTATATGATTTTTATATTAACAAATCCACATTCATTATCCATATGAATTAATTACCTGGTGACTCTGGCTGGAGGAATTAGAAATTAGTAGTCTCAAATACATCACACGTGGATCATATAGAAAGTGCAGTTATGTGCAGAGTTGAGTTTGAAGTACTTAAATAAATATATAATTCTAAAACAAGAAATCAACTTATAACAATGTACTACAGATAGTTAGAATCATATTTACAAAATACTATTCTAATTAATTGAAATTGAAATTGCAAGTAGCAAAAGGTTTTGGTCATATACACCAAATGAGGTTATCAGGTTCTTATATATACATTGCACAAGCATAATGCTTCATGGCTTCTAAATATTTCATACATAAAAAAAAGAGAATTTCGGTTTTTTTCGATTTTTCGATTTTTACCGAATTCAAAATTTTTATTACCGGTACCGGTACCGAAAAGTATAAAAAAACCAAAAAATCGGTACCGAAAAAACCGAAACCAAAAAAAACCGGTACCGCCGGTACCGGTTTCAACCGGTTCGGTAAAAAAAACCGAAAAAACCGAATTTTTTGAGCACCCCTAATAACAACAATAATAATAACAACAATAATAATAATATCAATTAATGATAATTGTTATTGATTATTTGTAAGTTTTGTTGATAGGTTTAGATTTTTTTGGATATCTATTTTTGTGGTGGTGTGGAGAATTAAGATAATTGTTATGTGTAATTGTAAGTTATTTTAGGTTATAAAAAGTATTTAGGTAATGTAGTATTTTTTGAATTTTAATTTAATTTTTCGTTAAGTCGTGCCTTCAGGCACGGGCAATTACTAGTATATATATATATATAAAATCTAGTTGGCCACTTATACAAGTAAAATTATATAATTTTCCTACATACCTATCAAACAAACTCTAAATTTGTAATTTTTTCCTCAAACTCCATGGTTTGTGTCTTGGATGCCTAGAAATGACAATTTATGCATGTCGTCGTGCATGTGGCTAGTCCATATTATAGGGGAGACTCTGGTGAAATTTTTTTGTTGGTCGGGTAGTTACGAACATTTATAATATTAACGAGCTAATTATATGCTTACAAGTCATATGCTTACAAGTATGCTCAAGGAGTATTCTTACAAGTATGCTTAAATGTTAATCATATGCTTACAAGTATACTCAAGTCATATGATTACAAGTATGCTCTCAAGTTATATGCTTACAAGTATGCTTAAATGTTAATCATATGCATTCTTACAAGTATGCTCAAGTCATATGTTAACATTTATAATGTTGTTTGTAGTAGGTACCGTGGAATCATGGACCTCTATTCAGACCGTAGTTGGATGGCATGACGAAAGTCAAGTGCCCAGATAGGTGCTATAGCTGAATTTAGAGTTGGTTGCTAAGTGTTTTTGGAGTATGCGTATAGTCACCCGGAATGTATGAATGGTAAGTCGCAGATACGATGTCCATGTTTGAAGTGTAAGAATGTAAATTATATGGACAGAGACATGGTAAACTATCATTTACTTATTTCTGGGTTCATGAAAAATTACGAAGAATGTTGGTGGGCACATGGGCAGAGAAGAGATGGTGGCATCACAGAAGTACACAATTCGGGCAGTAGTACTCATCGTATGAATGAAATGGTTCATGATATTGCAGGGCCAGATTTTGATTGGGAACAAGGCAGAGAGCAACCTATGAATTCTGATGCCAAAGACTTTTTTAAGTTGTTAAACGATGGTAGCGAGCCATTGTGGCATAGTTGCACCAAACACACTACATTGTCTGCAGTGGCGACATTACTTAACATCAAGGCTGATCACAACATGAGCCATGAGTGTTTTGAGTCGCTCTTGAAGGCCATTAAGAGTATGTTGCTTGACGGTGAGAAATTACCTGGTAACTATTACTTTTGTAAGAAAATGGTGAAGAAGTTGGGTCTTGGATACCAAAAGATCGATGCATGTCCCAACGATTGCATGTTATTTTATAAGGAAAATGAACAGATGGAGTTGTGCATGTTTTGCAGTCATGATCGGTTTAGGCCTAATAAAGAGGGTGTGACTAAAAAAAATCAAGTATACCGTTTAAGATTCTAAGGTATTTTCCAATAATACATCGGCTAAAAAGATTGTACATGTCTTCAAGAACAGCTGAACATATGAGTTGGCATGCGAAATCTCTAGCTAAAGATGGAGAACTAAATCATCCAGCAGATGGGCAGGCTTAGAAATATTTCAACTTAGCACATCCTGGGTTTGTATTGGAACCTAGAAATGTGAGGCTTGGATTGTCCACCGATGGTTTCAATCTGTTTGGCCACTCAGCTGTTTCGTACTCATGTTGGCCTGTGATTGTCAACTTGCCTCCTTAGATATGTATGAAACAGCCATACTTGTTTCTTTCACTCGTGGTTCCTGGTCCTAAGAGTCCTGGAAAGAACTTAGATGTTTACTTGAGACCTCTTATAGACAAGTTGAAGGTATTGTGGGAGGATGGAGTACAGACTTGGGATGTTGCAATGAAAACAAATTTCAACCTTAGGGCAGCGGTTATGTGGACTATAAGTGACTTTCCAGCTTATGGTACGTTAGCTGAATGGAGTACACACGGGAAGTTGGCTTGTCCGTATTGTATGGAGCATACAAAGTCGTTTAATCTATCAAAAGGTCGATAGCCTTGTTGGTTTGATTGTCATTGTCGGTTCTTACCGGTAGATCACCCGTTTCGAAGAAATAGAGAACACTTCAGGAAAGGGAAAGTAAACAATGATATGACTGCACTGCGATTGTCGAGAACGGAGATGCGAGATCGTGTGATGAGATTGCCGATTATCCCATTTGGTAAGATTGATGCCACAAACATAATCAATGGGTTTGGCGAATCTCATAACTGGGTTCAGAGAAACATCTTTTGGGAACTACCTTATTGGTCTACAAATTTGATTCGCCATAATCTAGATATGATGCATATTGAGAAGAATGTGTTTGACAATGTGTTTAACACTGTGATGAATGTTACGGGGAAGACAAAAGATAACGATAAGGCACGTTTGGACATGAAAGATATTTGTAAGCGTCCTGGATTAGAACTTTATGAATCTCCTAATGGTAAGATTGTCAAACCGCATGCAAGGTACACATTGTCCAAAAAGCAAGTTGAAGATGTGTGCACATGGGTTAAGTCTCTGAAACTACCAGATGGATATGCGTCAAACATTGCAAGGTGTGTTACGGGTGAAAAATTGCAAGGGATGAAGAGTCATGACTGTCATGTGTTCATAGAGAGACTCATGCCTATAGCATTTCGGGATCTGCTTGATAAACCAATATGGGATGATTAGACGGATCTTAGTTGTGACAACCCCAAAACAGGTCCATTCCATCCAACCTATTCTGAGTCGCCAAATACATGGTACAGAAAATAACTACAACTTTATTACAACAATTATCGTGCAAAATACAACAACACATATGCTGTAAGTTTGGATACAAATATATATCAAATGTGACACATGTCCCAACTGTAATGTGACAAATGTCCCATCAGTGGACAACACCTCACAGTGGTACCTACATAAAGGTATAGTCAAAAACTATTTTAAAAATTAGAATCTTTAGGAAGTGCTCAAGGAAACCTTCGTACATGGGAGACCATGCGTCTAGGTTATGATAGTTATCATATGGCCACAGAATTATCCTTGGTTGACCCAATAGACCCCAAATAAAAACGAGAAGATTACTATCATATTATTCCCAATGGTGAGTCTTCTCTTGACTTATTATTATCTCCACTGTCTCTAATTGAGAATTATACTTCAAACAAACACCAAGATTATATAGGTAGTGCTCGTAAATATACTCAGCAAGTGGATGAGCACAACCCTGTCTTATGATGACACGAGGTTGTATGTCATTAGACATCTTGTATGATAGTGGTAAAACACCCTTCCAACGTTGGATTTGCCTCACCCTATTTGATTCACCAAATATAACTACTAAATGATGACCACCGTTCTATTCCCCTGTTACCCCCTTTCGACCCAGCTACACTCTTATTACCTGAAAGAAATTGTGAAACAGAAGGGTGAGCACAACTAGCCCAGTAAAGAATATCATGACTAAAGATAAATAAATTATCAATAGCCTTCAACAGTAATAAATCAGAGATTTAGAACATATGGTAGATGATAAAAAATTTCAACCATAGTTGCAGCGGAACGAGCTATCCATTAGAAGAGTCAAATAGACCATAAAGTCTATTATCTTCTCCATGTTAAAAATCCACCAACAATATTTTATCCCTGTAACATCAATCAACAGTTCTGGTCCACAATCATATGAATAACTCATAATCATAATTGTGATTCTAAATTCCTCTTCGCATCCAGGACGAAGATAATTTTCATCACCTATCTTTACCTGAAACATCAAATATCATGATTACACCAAATCACATTTTCTGTTCATAATCATACTAATAACTTTATCTTTGCACTACGGCCAAAGATATTCATTTGTATCACCAGTTGGTCATGTTCATCTCAACACATGTTCATCTTTGCACTACTGGCCAAAAATATTCAACAACATGTCATCTTTGCACTACGGGCCAGAGATATTCATCAACAATTCATCTTTGCACTACAGGCCAAAGATATTCCTCAACAGTTCATATTTGCACAGGCCAAATATATTCATCAACAGTTCATATTTGCACTACAGGCCAAATATATTATTATCTCAAAGAAATATATAATCATTTCAGAATTTATATAAACAATAATTATAACCATGTTGATCAATTCACCTTTGCACTTAAGCTAAAGATATTCAATTATAAATTCAATGGTCATGATCATACCAATCAACAATTTAACTTTGCACTACTGGCCAAAGAGAACCCATAGTCATGATCATACCAAAAATCTACCTATCTTTACACTCAAGTCAAAGAGAAATATCATCATTAGGGTTATAAAAATATTATATATGATAATAAAAATAATATGATCAACATATAGTTTTAATCTCAAGAGTAATATTCATAAATCAACTATAATTTGGTCAGAAAAAGAAACCAATTTTGTCGTGAATAGTAACTCGTGAATAGTAACTCGTGAATAGTAACTCATGAATAGTAACTCGACATGAAAAAAGTAAAAATTTCACAATAAAATCTATACCAATATTTCGGTATAATGATATTGAAAGAATAATATTTCTTAAGCTTATAAACAATTTATTTTAATTGTTTACACTTTACTAAATAATATATTTAATCATCTTAAAATGCTAAACTCATAAGATTTCATCACCAATAACCAAAAACCCTCATCAAAAATCTGCATATACCTCATATAGGATTCTCAAGCCATAAAATCCTATTTTCTAATTTTCTTACTTCACATAATATATTTAATTCATTTACTCATAACTAGTCTATTTTCATAAAAAATACCAAATCAGTTCTAAAAATATTTCTTTTCTGGGATTTAGCATAATATAGTCTCATATTGAACATATATTTTTCTCCGAATTTTTAAAACTCATTTACTATTTTTCATATGGCCAAAACCGCCAAATATTTAGACATTTATCATAAATTGTACTTTTATCCAAAAATTTCGAAATTCACAGAGTACAATGATATTATATAGATATACTTCCAATAAAAATTTTATCAATTTTGGAGTTAACCACAAGGAGTTATAAGTGGTTACTTTAGACACAATCAATAAAACTTATCAAAATATCATTTTAAATTTTTTCAGAATTTTCTGAAGGTCGGAAGAAGTACGAACTGAAAAACATAATAACCCTTAAAATCCCTTATCTCAAAAGAGCAGTACTTCGGAGGAAAAATCGGAGAAAACTTCTACTAAATAGCAACTCTTAAGTATCTAAATACTCTCAAAAATATGCTTGATAATATAGAGAGAAAGAAAACTTGATTCTGATGTGATTTTTAATTCTAACATAAGCACCTATTTATAGAAAAATGCTAGAACGCCATAGGAGACTAAAATAATAAAATATATTATTTTATTTCTTCTTTTCTACGCATGCCCACGTGTTTGATCAGCCACCAGCCATCTTTGAACAAAGCTAGCAGCCCACATGTGTTAAAACACAAGTGGGTCCCACCCATAAATTAATAAAAATTATTTTATTGTCTGAAACTTCCATAATTCGTAGAGAATAGTTCGGTTATCAGAAAAATACGAATCTCACGTTTTTTTTATAGGAAATTCAATTCTCTACAACTTTGCAGAAGAAAGTTTTTCTAAATTCCAAACAGAAATTGACCGAAATTCACATACGGACTATTTTACAGGCTATAATCAAATTTCAGTCAAGAAATGGGGTCCACCGACACACAAAACATATGTTAATCATTTAATGCAACAAAAATACTCTTTCTCCTCATATACTCATATATCACATATTTATTATAAAATATCATCATTATTATATTATAATAATATAATAAAATATTATTTTATCAGAAAAGATAAAATATCAATTTTCAACAATTGTCACTTTAAAAATTCTCTCCATCTATATCCACATAAAATGAAAATTTACCTTATCATATAATCAATAATTAATTATTCACAAATAATATTACAGAATCACAATCTTGACAACCAGGCAGTTCCCAGGAAAGAGGGGGCTTTCCAATAAGAATTTCTCCTTAGTGGCGCGCAATTAGGTGACCAAACCTCTCCTTAGACAGAACTTTTTATACATTGCCAATAATGTTATCTAATAATATTATTCAAATAATATGAATTATTGATCTAATAATAGAAAATACTGTGCGGTAACAATTATTGAACAACAATAATATAAAATATCAACGCAGCAATTATTGAATCAACAAAATAAAATATTGAACAGTAATTACTGTAGCAATATTGAGTAGTGCCTTCTTACATAAGAATCAATAATTCAAAAATACTGTGCATAACCGTGTGCTACTCTGCAACAACGCGTATTTGTGACGCCCCCAAAATTAGGTATACATCACTCATCTTGGGTCGTCAGATACATAGTACAGAATATAAATACAACTTACTAATACAACTGTTGTGTACAATACGACAAAACATAAACTGTGAGTTTGAATACAAATATTATCTTCTAGAGAGTATTCATACTCAAAAGGAGTCCTCGTTACATTTATTAACACACCATTACATAGAATAGTGAGGACTACTAACTAATACTATCATTCGAACCATCACTCCGTTCCCCGACTTGCCCCAGCTACGTTCTCATTTCCTGAAGAGAACAGTGAAAGAAAGGGTGAGCTCAACTAGCCCAGTAAGAAATATTATGACTAAGATAATGCAGAATAAATTATCATTAGCCTTCAACAATGTTAAACTGATAAAATATAATAGACATCAAGTTTAACTGTAGCGGAACAAGCAATCCATTAAGAGAGTCAAGTAGAAAATAAACTCTACTATCTTTTATGATTTAAAAGATTTTCCAACACTGTGATCGCTGGGACTCAGCTTAATAAAATAATCCACATCATCGAATCACCCCTGCAGTACGGCCAAGGATATTCGTATATTCATTAATGGTCATGATCATGCCAACAACTGTCCATCAATGTACTACGGGCCAATGAGGACTTTTACCACATCATTTGTAACATTACGGTCATGATTACACCGAATAATCCCTGGTCATAATCATACCAAGTCCATCTATGCACTACAGGCCACAGATGACTTTCAACATAATATAAACATGAGGATGATGACGATGATATAAGAATTCAATAAAACAAGTTCAAGAATTAATTTATCCAAGAATTAACAACGTCCAAATTGCCAACATGATACTACTTTGTGGAGTAAAATTCAAGAATGATCAGGAGAATATTTTCATGAATAGATACTAGATGAAGCGCAAATGTCAAGGATATTCCACAAATTTCATGGAGTATAGAAGTCAAAACTTAACCAACTGAGTATAATAAAGAATGGAATAACAAAAGAAATCACCATGCATGCGATAGACCGCACAGACAAGTTATTCTAACAGAATAATAAATAATGGAACCAGGTCCGGCGTAAACGCACAGACAGGATATTTCGACAGAATAATAATAAAAACGGAACCAGCGCAAATGTCAAGGATATTCCACAAATTTCATGGAGTATAGAAGTCAAAACTTAACCAACTGAGTATAATAAAGAATGGAATAACAAAAGAAATCACCATGCATGCGATAGACCGCACAGACAAGTTATTCCAACAGAATAATAAATAATAGAACCAGGTCCGGCGTAAACGCACAGACAGGATATTCCGACAGAATAATAATAAAAACGGAACCAGCGCAAATGTCAAGGATATTCCACAAATTTCATGGAGTATAGAAGTCAAAACTTAACCAACTGAGTATAATAAAGAATGAAATAACAAAAGAAATCACCATGCATGCGATAGACCGCACAGACAAGTTATTCCAACAGAATAATAAATAATGGAACCAGGTCCGGTGTAAATGCACAGACAGGATATTCCGACAGAATAATAATAAAAACGGAACCAGGTCCGGTGTAAAACACACAGACAGGATGTTCCAACAGAATAATAATAAAAACGGAACTAGGTCCGGTGTAAAATACACAGACAGGATGTTCCAACAGAATAATAGAAGAATGTCACCAAGTATAGGGTAGACCGCGTATACAGGTTATTCTAACAGAATAATAATAAATGGAGTAACAACAGTTCTCTTCATGAATAAAAAAGAATAACACCCCTTACCGTTTTAAAGAAGAGCTGAAGTAAGGAAGTAGTTAAGTAGCAGAATACTCTTCTTCTCTCTCTCTATAGTTTCTCTCTATAGTTTCTCTCTTTAGAGTTCAGTGAATTCGTAAGAAATAATGAAGGAATGAGCTGCTATTTATAGAAAAATAGAATGCATAGTAACTAATCCATGAACGGTCCAGATTGATTACTTTAATCTGACGGTCCATATTTAAAGAAAAATCTTTTAAATAAAATATAATATATTCTATTTATAGAATAACTTTAATAAAGTATTTTATTTTATATAAAAAGATGTTTCTGTTTTATTACGTTAATAATACGAATAAAATAAAACGTCATTATCGCTAAATAATTCATATTATTAACTGACAATAATGGAATTAAACTGAGTGACTTCTCACATAAGCATTAATAATCAATACCGTGTGCTACTATGCAACCACATGTATTACTGTATTTTTAATAGCGAGTAGTTCAACAGTAACAATGGTAAAACTTTCGCCGTTATTTTTAATAAAATATTTTTATCGTTTTCTCAATCCGACAATAATTCCGTTGTGGGGTCTACCAATGATTGTGTCGTTGTACGAATATTCCCTGTTAAAACGAATATTCCCCGACCAATCGAATATTATATAACAACTTGCGTACTTTGCAAAATTTATAAATATTACCCACAACTATAACATTATATCAAATTAACTCCATAATATTCAAAAATGATATTTATAGAAAATTCATCTTTATTTATAAAAGTTGGGGTCTTACAGTATTACTTTACTTTACCCACCAGGTATTCCAACAGTGTTAACGGTAACAACTATGCCGTTATTTATAAAAATTCAATTTTTAACATTTTCTTCATCCCACAGTTTTTCGTTATGGGGCCCACAAATGGCTGCGCCGTCGTACGAATATTCCCCGACAAAAAGAATATTCCACGACCAAACTAATATTCCCCGACAATTGAATATTTTATAACCACTTGCGTATTTTGAAAAATTCATATCTCACCCTTAACTTTAAACTTTTATCAATTTAACCATTTACTGAATAGTTATTATAAGAAAAATTGAATACTTTTATTTCATAAAATTCGGGATCTTACATTAGTCGTTTCTTCAAAGACTTATGTTCAAAATCATTAAATGAGAAGGACATGTATGTACTTAAGAAAAACATCATAGAGATCACGTGTAAACTGAAAAAAATATTCCCACCTGGTTTTTTTGACTCCATGGAGCATTTGCAAATCTATCTTCCCTATGAAGCTCGTGTTGGGGGTCCAGTTCAATATAGATGGATGTACCCTTTCTAGAGGGTGATGGGAATCCTTAAGAGGAAGGTGAAGAATAGAGCTTATGTCGAGGGGTCGATATGTGAGGCATACAGTTTTGATGAGATATCTACGTTTGTCTCAGACTATTTTTCGGACGAAGTCTTGACAAAGACAAATCGAGTATCGAGACATGATGATGGGGGAGATGTTGAACTAAATGGTCGGCTCTCTGTATTTGGTCTATCGGGCCGCACTTATAGAAAAAGGAAGCGTATATTCCTCTCTGAGCAAGAATTACATGTTGCACATACTTACATTCTTCTCAATTGCGAGGAGATTAACGAATTTGTGAGGTATACATGTAAACTTGATAATTTATCTTTTAAGTTGAAAATTTATTCCAATATGTTAATGTTTATAACATGGTATAGATTGTACGATGACGAGTTAAAAGTGAAGCATCCCGGCATAACTGATAAAGATATTCAAATCAATCGTGATAAAAAATTTGCACTTTGGCTAAAGGACAAAGTAAGTTCAATTTTTAAGCACGTAGTATATATATATATATATATATATATATATATAATATATATATATATATATATATATATATATATATTCCATGTTAACTATGACTTCATTTAATAAGATGGAGTTTTTGTAGGATTTGACTGAGGGATCAACGATTCCGGCTAATGTACAAGTCATAGATATGGGACCAGACAGGGACCAAGTCAGCCGCAATGGTTACAAAATAAATGGTTGTGAATTTCACACAAAGGCATATGGGCGCGGTAAAAGAACAATAAACTTTGGAATATGTGTCCAAGGAGATTGTTACAATGAGCTTGGTCTTGCCTTTTATGAGGAGTTGGAGGAAATCGTAGAGTTGTTGTACAAGGGCACGTACGGGGGTTATATTCACTTGTTCAAGTGTCGTTGGTTTGATTCAAAAAAGAGATACGTGTTGACAGACATGGAATCGTCGATATTAACCTCCATAGGTCTGCGTACTGCAACGAACCGTTTATTTTACCAACTCAAATAGTACAAGTATACTACACTCCTAGTCCTGTTAGGAAAAGGGATAGACCGCCTACAGATTGGCAAGTTATAATTCATACTCCCGCGCGTAGTCGTGTAGAAGTAGTTGATGGGGAGATTTACCAAGAGCAGATGCTTCATAGTCAAACTATAATAAATGTGGAGGATGACAATGAAGTAATCCAGTTAGACGGTGGAGATGAACCACATGAATTAGATCCTGAGTCAATACTTGTGTCAAATGACATTGATACTGAGGAGGAAGAGTTATTGACTGAATCTGACACTGAATCTGAAGCAAATGATGGTTATAAATCTGCAACATGTATACAAGATGATTCTGAATCAGACATTGACACTTGAACAATTGAAATGTATGTTTAGCATTACATGTTTTTTATATCATTGTCATGTTTATGTACTAAACTATTTAAATGCAATTTTTGTTTATTGTCATTTTATATTCATATATATACATGTTTATATCACTGTCATGTTTATGTACTAAAATATTTAAATGCAACTTTTGTTTATTGTCATTTTATATTCATATATCTACATGTTTATATCACTGTCATGTTTATTGTCATATATACATGTAATCAATTATAACTCATAATAACATCTTGAAATTTGTAATATACAGATGGCTTCTGAAGCAGCGCAGAAAAAGCGCGGCTTGGGTAGGAGGCCTAATCATGTGCCCAAGGCCCCTACTAATCCGGATGATCGGATTCTTATTCAGATTCGCCCACCTCCAAACAGCACGTACGTCCCGCATATATCATTTATATATAAGCATTTAAGATTCCATTTATACAAGATATATAGAACTTAGATGTAAATTGCTTTAATATATCTATTTATCGTTGATGTAAATTGATGTTAATATGCTAATTGATGTTAATTATAAAATTCATTTATAATGTATGTTTGTTAAAACTAAAATTCATGTATAATTGTATATTGGTAATGTTTTGATTGATTGGGTGCCTAGAAATGTCCATATATGCATACCGTCGTGCATGTGGCTAGTCTATATTGTAGGGGAGACTTTGGCGATTTTTTTTTCAGTATTATAAGTATAAGTTTGAAAAATATTCATAAGTATTATAACTTAGATGTAAATTGCTTTAACATATCTACTTATCGTTGATGTAAATTGTTGTATATTATAGTGATTTTTCAGATAATAAGATCGTCAAGTGCATATCATAGCTTTGTTTACAGAATTGGCCTACACTTGTGATTACGTGGACGAGCACACCTATCGCCCACAAGGATGCTATTTGGGCTGAATTTCAGGTATGTTTAATATTCAAAGGATAATTGTTTAGTAATGTTATTATTGTTGTTTTATTTGCAGAAACGGTATAGATGGGAGGAGGCGCAGGCTTCAGTGATACAGACATTATTCTGGCAGAAGTGCGCGGTCTGAACCAAAGACAATTTGAACAAAGAAAGACAAAAAGCCCTTCACAATGCCGAGATCGACCATCCAGGCCAGGGAGAGAATTACATGCATGAGCATAGCCCCTGGTGGTGCACCCAGTCCATATGGGCTTAGATGTGTGCCCAATGGAGAGCTGAGAGCTGGGTGAAAAGACGAAAGACTGCCGCCACCAACAAATCCTCGAGTGTACCCGATGGCAAAAAGGCTAAAAGGACATACAAGGGCGGCAGTGTTTCACAGTTGCAGCATATCACTGCCAGGGTACGTATTTACAAGTTTTAATATGTTTACAATCATGAATTATAGAAAATATATCACATTTTTACTTAGTAATATTGTGCTATTTTTTTTATAGGAGTCTCAGTCTCAAGGTCAGCCTATCCATTAGCTGGATGTGTACATGGCCACCCGTGATGGTCTGCCTGTATCCAGATAGCGGTAATAAATTTTAACAACTTGATATTGTTTATCAATGCTTATAGAATTAATTTATTTTTAACTATTTAATTGTTAACATGATGACAGGATATTTATAAGCGTTTATTGAATGAGCACTATCCTGAAGGCATTCCACGTCCGCCTATTGATCAAGAGTTGTGGGAGAGGGCGTCTATTGTGAAGAAGAACTACATTAAAGGTCAAGGACAATGACGACGCCCATCCTTCAGTGGCTCAGGCTGCTCTTCTACTCAGTCTACACAGTCATCGAGCTATCCAGTTGTTCATACTCTGGCTGACTGTGTGAGAGCTATATGTCGAGATCGAGATCTTCTGAAGATACTGGGCGGGCATCTGGGGGCTCTGAGTGCTGAAGAGTTAGTTGAAGCAGTAGCGGCAGCAGCATCATCACAACATGGGGATGGCAACGAGGTATAAAATCAATTTGTTGTATATATTGTCGTAATATACTAATATTAACATAGTTAGTATATATTTGTAACTTATTTTATTATTTTGTTAATTACAGAGTGATCAAGGAGGCAATGATGCTTGACGTACCTGCTTTAGATCAGTTTTGTAGTTATAGTATAAGCTTGTACTTGTATATTCATTCTTTGGATGTCTGTATGTTACTTAAACAAGTTTTGAAATGTTATTATATTTATTCAAATCATATTGGTTTTTAAAGGTTTATATACTAGTTTGGTGTGACGCCCCCAAAATAGGTATACAACACCCATTCTGAGTCGCCAAAATACATGGTACAGAAACAACTACATCTTTATTATTACAACACAAGAACTGTGAGTTTAAATACAAATATTGTCATTTAGACAATATCCACACTCAAATAAGCCCTCATTACAATTATTGATACATTATTTCACAAAAATAGTGAGGACTACTAAAGTAACTTCTAGAACCATCATTCCATACCCCGACTAGTACTCGCTACATTCTCGCCTCCTGAGAAAAATGGAACAAAAAGGAAAAGGGTGAGCTCAACTAGCCCAGTAAAGAACATTATGACTAAGATAATACAGAACAAATTATCGTTAGTCTTCAACAGGGAAAAATCTAATAGAATACAATAGACAACAAGTTTTAAATCAATAACTGCAGCGGAAACAGCAAACCATTAGAAGAGTCAAGTAGAGAATGAGTTCTACTATCTTCTAAGATTTAAAAGTCCATCATCAATATTTTATCCCTGTAACAACAATCAATAACCATCTTTAATCAAATATTCATCTTTGCACTACAGGCCAAAGATATTCATTTGTATCACCAGTCGGTCATGTTCATCTCAACACCTGTTCATCTTTGCACTACGGGCCAAAGATATTCATCAGTGAATCATTCATCTTTGCACTACGGCCAAAGATATTCAGTAATATCATCATTTAGGACTGAGGATGATGAAAAATATCTTAAAGAAAACGAATCCAGTGAAACAAAATAACAATATTAAGGATTCGTATTTCGATTTATTCATGTCCAAAAATACCTTATAATTATTCATAGTGAAGTAGAATTCAAGAATGATCAAAACATGGATACAATCAAAGCTAGTACCCAGAATAGATATTTTGGGCGAAAAGAAGAAATTTTATTTTTCGGTGAATAGTAACTCGTGAATAGTAACTCGTGAATAGTAACTCATGAATAGTAACCCCGACGTGAAAAGTTCCAAATTTGATAAAAATTTCCAACCAATATTTCGGCATAATGATATTGAAGAAATAATATCATTTTTGAATAAAATAACATCCCTTACCTCGTACAGACAGTACTTCTGGTCGGAATACCGGTATAAGGCTGAAAGACACTTGCTCTGATGAATAGAAACTCTCAAAGTATCTAAATACTCACAAAATACACTCAATAATCTAGAGAGAGAAAGAGAGAAAACTTGTTTCTGGTGTGATTTTCAATTCTAACTTAGCCCTCTATTTATAGGAAAATGTTAGCACGCCGAAGCAGACTTAACCTGCAACCTGATGGCTTTACCTGCTACTATTCCCACCCACCACATTTGAATAAAAATCTCAGCACATTTCTTCACCAACCAAGAGTGGGGCCCACCAATTCTAGAATTTTCTACCAAAATGATTAACTCCGAAAATTCAACAATTTCTGAACCAGTCATCTCGTAAAATTCATAATAAATCATACGTTCATTTTTAACGGTTCAAAATTTGTGGACATATACTCAACTTATATATGTATAACATATCCAAAAATTACCACGATCCAACGGTCGGATTAAAAATTATAACTCCCGCAAAATATCTCAAAAACCCTGATTTTTAATACCTCCATTCCGACAAAAATACTGATAAAAACCTCAACATTAACTCCTTCATTTTTAACCACAAAAATATATCCCTCATTTATATCCACAAAAATAAATATTTCCTTATCATATGAATCAATAATTAATTATTTACAAATAATATTACAGAATCACATTTATGACAACCAGGCCGTTCCCAGGAAAGAGGGGGCTTTCCAATAAGGATTTCTCCTTACTGGCGCGCAATTAGATGACCAAACCTCTCCTTAGACAGAACTTTCTAGACATTGCCAATAATGTTATCTAATAATATTATTCAAATAATATGAATTATTGATCTGATAATGGGAAATACTGTGTAGTGACAATTATTGAAACAACAGTAATATAAAATATCAACGCAGCAATTATTGAATCAATAAAATAAAATACTGAACAGTAATTACTGTAACCATTATTGAGTAGTGCCTTCTTACGTAAGAATCAATAATTGGTGCAATACAGTGTGCTACTGTGTAACAACGCGTATTACTGTGTTTTAACCACCGGGTATTCCAACAGTATTAACGGTAACAACTACGCCGTTATTAATAAAAAACATATACTTGTCGTTTTCTTCATCCAATCGCTTTCCGTTATGGGGCCCACAAAAGACTGCGCCGTCGTACGAATATTCCCCGACAGGAAGAATATTCCACGACCAAACGAATATTCCCCGACAACAATGAATATTTTATAACCACTTGCTTATTTAAAATATTTACGCATTTTACCCATAACTAACCTCATTAATCAATTTAACACTTACTATTTCAAAATAATAAATAGAGGGAATTTAAATTTCATTTATTAATAATTTGGGGTCTTACAACCTCCCCTCCTTATGAAATTTCGTCCTCGAAATTGACGTACGTACCTGGTGTTTCGAAAAGATGAGGATACCTCGCTTTCATTTCCGTTTCCAACTCCCAGGTCATTTCCTCAATAGCATGGTTTCTCCACAAAACTTTAACTTGTGGTATGACCTTCGTGCGTAGGACATGCTCCTTTCTATCCAAGATCTTGACAGGTACCTCTTCGTACGTTAAGTCTTCAGCTATCTCGTCCGGTTCTAACTCAATAACGTGGTCTGGGTCTTTCACATATTTACGTAACACAGATATATGAAAAACATTATGAACACGAGACATACTTGGAGGTAACGCAAGTCTATAGGCCACATTTCCTACTCGGTCAAGAATCTGAAATGGACCAATAAATCGTGGATTGAGCTTTCCTCTCTTCCCAAATCTTGTAACTCCTTTCCATGGAGCCACACGCAACAATACATGATCCCCAATGTCAAATTCCACGTCCTTCCGATGAAGATCCGCATAACTCTTTTGTCGATCCTGTGCCGTTTGTATACGTTGTCGAATCGTTTGGATCTTCTCTGTAGTCATGCGTACCAACTCTGGTCCCAACAATGTTGCTTCACCCACCTCGTCCCAGCATACTGGAGAGCGACACTTTCGTCCATATAATGCTTCAAATGGGCCACACCTATACTTGCCTGATAACTGTTATTGTAAGAGAATTCCACCAATGGTAGGTACTTATCCCAACTCCCTTTGAAATCTAGGACACAAAGTCTTAATAGATCTTCAAGAGTTTGAATAGTCCTCTCTGATTGTCCGTCCGTTTGAGGATGGTATGCCGAACTAAATCGTAAATCTGTGCCCATAGCTTTTTGCAAGCTAACCCAAAATCTTGAAGTGAATCTTGGGTCACGATCCGAAACTATGGATACTGGCATGCCATGCAGTCTCACAATCTCATCTACGTATATACGAGCAAGACGTTCAAGGGAATAAGTCTCCCGTATCGGCAAGAAATGAGCAGACTTGGTTAATCTATCAACAATAACCCAAATAGCATTTATGCCTTGAGAAACCGTGGGAAGACCCGTAACGAAATCCATGGTAATGTGTTCCCACTTCCATTTCGGAATCTCAAGTGGTTGCAATGGACCCTTTGGTACTTGATGTTCCGCCTTTACACGTTGACAAGTTAAACACCTCGAGATAAACTTTGCAATCTCTCTCTTCATATTATTCCACCAAAATGTATGTCGTAGATCACGATACATTTTGGTACTTCCAGGATGGATTGCAAATGGTGTATTGTGTGCTTCCATCATGATCTTGTACTTCAAATCAGAATTGTTAGGAACACAGAGTCTAGAGTGAACTCGAAGTATTCCTTCTTCATCGATTCTTGCTTCTGGAATAGAACCTTCTTGCACTTTCTTCTTCATACGCATCAGCTCTATGTCCGTAGCTTGAGCAGCTTTAACTTTATCGATTAAAGTCGGTTCTACTCGTATATTTGATATCATCATGTGGGTACTTGGAGCCTTCATCTCTATCTCCATCCTTTGCAAGTCATACAAAATGGGCCTTTGTGTTAACAACATTGCACTCGTACCCGCATATGATCTTCTACTCAATGCGTCAGCTACTACGTTTGCTTTTCCAGGATGATATTGGATGGTATGATCGTAATCTTTCAACAGCTCGAGCCAACGTCGCTGCCGCATGTTGAGTTCCTTTTGGGTGAAGAAATATTTAAGGCTTTTATGATCTGTATAGATCTCCACTTTCTCCCCATACAGGTAGTGTCTCCAGATCTTCAACGCGAAAACTACTGCTGCCAACTCCAAATCATGAGTAGGATAATTCCTCTCATATTCTTTGAGTTGTCGCGAGGCATAGGCTATGACTTTCCCATGTTGCATGAGAACACATCCTAACCCTTTGCCTGAAGCATCACTGTAGATAACAAATCCATCCGAACCAGATGGTATTGTCAGAACAGGTGCCGAAATGAGTCTCCTCTTAAGCTCTTGAAAACTCTTCTCGCATTCCTCGCTCCATACGAATTTGATATCTTTCCGAGTCAGCTGAGTTAACGGGGTAGCGATTCGAGAAAACCCTTCCACGAATCTTCGATAATAACCAGCTAAGCCTAGAAAGCTACGTACTTCGGTCACCGTCTTTGGTTGCTCCCAACTTTGTATTGCTTCAATCTTCGCCGGGTCAACAGATACTCCATGTTTTGACACCACGTGCCCTAGGAAAGCTACTTCCTCAAGCCAGAACTCGCATTTCTTCAACTTGGCATATAACTTATTTTCACGCAGCCTTTGGAGTACCAGCTTCAAATGATGCTCATGATCTTCACGGCTTTTGGAATATATGAGGATGTCATCAATAAAGACAACAACGAACTGATCCAAATAATCCTTAAATACTCGGTTCATCATATCCATGAAAGCCGCAGGAGCATTAGTCAATCCAAAAGACATAACTAGGAACTCATAATGCCCGTACCGAGTTCTGAAGGCAGTCTTTGGAATATCCTCAGTTTTAACCTTCAGCTGATGATATCCAGAACGAAGATCGATCTTTGAAAAGAACTTGTGCTCCTTGTAACTGGTCAAACAGGTCATCAATACGAGGTAGCGGATACCTATTCTTAATAGTGACATGGTTTAATTCCCGGTAATCAATACAAAGTCGCATACTCCCGTCTTTCTTCTTTACAAATAAAACAGGAGCACCCCAAGGAGATGTACTAGGACGAATGAAACCGATGTCCAACAACTCTTGTAGTTGGACCTTTAACTCCTGAAGTTCAATAGGAGCCATTCGATATGGGGTTTTAGAAATGGGCTTTGTACCAGGTTCAAGATCAATAAAGAATTCAATTTCTCGTTCCGGGGGTAGACCGGGAAGTTCTTCAGGAAATACGTCAGGAAAGTCAATAACAACAGGAATATTATTCAAATTTGACGTGTCTTTATTCAAATCCATAACATGGGCTAAGAAAGCTTGACATCCGTTTTTTAATAAACGAATGGCTTTATGGCTTGATATAACAGTGATTGATTTTAATGGCTTAGTTGTTTGAATTCGTACAACAGGTTGGTTAGGAATATGAAAACTAACAACCTTACGAAAACAATCAATTTTGGCATGATGAGTAGTTAGCCAATCAATCCCTAAAATCACATCAAAAGCAAGTATCTTTAAAGAGATAAGGTCAACAGGTAAGGTGATGGTACCAACTTGGATCACACAAGATTTATAAACAGTGGATGTGATGAAAGTTTCTCCTAACGGAGTCTCCACAGATAAATCAAAGTCTAACTTCTCCGGAGTCAAGTTTAAACGTTGAGCACAAGCAGGAGAGATAAAAGAATGGGTAGAACCGGTATCTAATAAGGTATAAACTTCGCATGAATTTATGATTAGCTTACCCGTGATCACCTCGTTTGGGTTCCTCGCATGTTGACCAGTCACGACAAACGCTCTTCCAGGAACCGTTGACTTTATCTTTTCTGGGACAGCTTTTTGAGTCACCATCCCCGCTGGACTTGGTTTTGCTACAGTGCAATCTCGAGCGATATGTCCTTCCTTTCCACAATTATAACATACCTTAAACTGTTGTGGGCAGTTTGGGCTGATATGTCCTTCTTTTCCGCACTTATAGCATATAACCGGTGGTCGTTCTCCTCCCTTGGAACCAATTGCTGTTGGTGCTGACGTCTTCGTATTGTCATTGTTGAATCTCCTCTTTTTAAAATCTCCTCCCGACTCGCTTCTTCTATTTTCATAGCCACGATTACCACCAGAGTGGTTGCCGTTCTTGTCTGTATTTTTCTTTCTCCGCTGGTTATCATTGTTCTGATGACTGCTGTCACCGATATGATCCTGGTTGTGATCCCTCAGTTGACCGTACTCGTTATCTCGCTCTAATAATTGAGCCCTGTTGACAACATCTGAATAGAGAGAAAATTTATGAGAAATGAGATATTGACGTATGCCGGGTTTCAAACCTCTCAGAAACATCCTCGTCATACGTTCCTCATTCTCCACCAAATGAGGTGCAAA
The DNA here is from genome assembly GCA_016801055.1 of Panax notoginseng. Classification (NCBI taxonomy): domain Eukaryota; kingdom Viridiplantae; phylum Streptophyta; class Magnoliopsida; order Apiales; family Araliaceae; genus Panax; species Panax notoginseng. Next base: position 9,042,972 of record CM029016.1, read on the forward strand.
CCTGGACAACTCTGCAAACTTTGCCTCGTACTGAGATACCGTCATATTATTCTGCTCTAGTCTAATAAACTCTACCTCCTTCATATGACGAATACTTTCAGGAAAGTACTTGTCATTGAACAGTTTTTGAAATGTCTCCCAAGACATGCTGAGTGCGGTTGGATGGGTACGCTTCACAGACTCCCACCAGTAATCTGCCTCGCCACGGAACATAAAGGTGGCGAATGGAACCTTCTGTTCCTCCGTGCATCCCAAGACATCGAATATCTTGGTAATTTGCTTGACCCACGTTTCCGCCATGATCGGATCCGGCTTTCCCTTAAATTCTGGTGGTCCCAATTCTTTGAACTGTTTGGCTGTGACAAACCGTGAATTGCTATCATTTCCTCCTGTATTTTGAACACGAGTCTCCCTTGTCTGGTTTTGCATGAATTGCAAAAAACTTCTAAACATTCCATCGTTCATCATCTGCTCATTGGTGTTGTTCACAGGAGGAACATTGCCAGCCTGTTGCACGTTCTCCTCGTTGGTAAGCACCGGTGTCTCCACGGTCTCATTTACTCCACTATTAACATTCTCAGTCGACATTCTCAAATACTGCCATAAAACAAGGGTTAATTAAATAAATTAACAAATCACATAATACCCCTATATTATGACTGACCAATAAATAAGCTTAGGTAGGACACACTAGCGAAGGATTCGTCTCTCCCCTCCTAGTTCTATTCCCCGATCTCCGCCAGAGATCATATCCCTAAGCTCTGATACCAACTGTGACGCCCCCAAAATAGGTATACAACACCCATTCTGAGTCGCCAAAATACATGGTACAGAAACAACTACATCTTTATTATTACAACACAAGAACTGTGAGTTTAAATACAAATATTGTCATTTAGACAATATCCACACTCAAATAAGCCCTCATTACAATTATTGATACATTATTTCACAAAAATAGTGAGGACTACTAAAGTAACTTCTAGAACCATCATTCCATACCCCGACTAGTACTCGCTACATTCTCGCCTCCTGAGAAAAATGGAACAAAAAGGAAAAGGGTGAGCTCAACTAGCCCAGTAAAGAACATTATGACTAAGATAATACAGAACAAATTATCGTTAGTCTTCAACAGGGAAAAATCTAATAGAATACAATAGACAACAAGTTTTAAATCAATAACTGCAGCGGAAACAGCAAACCATTAGAAGAGTCAAGTAGAGAATGAGTTCTACTATCTTCTAAGATTTAAAAGTCCATCATCAATATTTTATCCCTGTAACAACAATCAATAACCATCTTTAATCAAATATTCATCTTTGCACTACAGGCCAAAGATATTCATTTGTATCACCAGTCGGTCATGTTCATCTCAACACCTGTTCATCTTTGCACTACGGGCCAAAGATATTCATCAGTGAATCATTCATCTTTGCACTACGGCCAAAGATATTCAGTAATATCATCATTTAGGACTGAGGATGATGAAAAATATCTTAAAGAAAACGAATCCAGTGAAACAAAATAACAATATTAAGGATTCGTATTTCGATTTATTCATGTCCAAAAATACCTTATAATTATTCATAGTGAAGTAGAATTCAAGAATGATCAAAACATGGATACAATCAAAGCTAGTACCCAGAATAGATATTTTGGACGAAAAGAAGAAATTTTATTTTTCGGTGAATAGTAACTCGTGAATAGTAACTCGTGAATAGTAACTCATGAATAGTAACCCCGACGTGAAAAGTTCCAAATTTGATAAAAATTTCCAACCAATATTTCGGCATAATGATATTGAAGAAATAATATCATTTTTGAATAAAATAACATCCCTTACCTCGTACAGACAGTACTTCTGGTCGGAATACCGGTATAAGGCTGAAAGACACTTGCTCTGATGAATAGAAACTCTCAAAGTATCTAAATACTCACAAAATACACTCAATAATCTAGAGAGAGAAAGAGAGAAAACTTGTTTCTGGTGTGATTTTCAATTCTAACTTAGCCCTCTATTTATAGGAAAATGTTAGCACGCCGAAGCAGACTTAACCTGCAACCTGATGGCTTTACCTGCTACTATTCCCACCCACCACATTTGAATAAAAATCTCAGCACATTTCTTCACCAACCAAGAGTGGGGCCCACCAATTCTAGAATTTTCTACCAAAATGATTAACTCCGAAAATTCAACAATTTCTGAACCAGTCATCTCGTAAAATTCATAATAAATCATACGTTCATTTTTAACGGTTCAAAATTTGTGGACATATACTCAACTTATATATGTATAACATATCCAAAAATTACCACGATCCAACGGTCGGATTAAAAATTATAACTCCCGCAAAATATCTCAAAAACCCTGATTTTTAATACCTCCATTCCGACAAAAATACTGATAAAAACCTCAACATTAACTCCTTCATTTTTAACCACAAAAATATATCCCTCATTTATATCCACAAAAATAAATATTTCCTTATCATATGAATCAATAATTAATTATTTACAAATAATATTACAGAATCACATTTATGACAACCAGGCCGTTCCCAGGAAAGAGGGGGCTTTCCAATAAGGATTTCTCCTTACTGGCGCGCAATTAGATGACCAAACCTCTCCTTAGACAGAACTTTCTAGACATTGCCAATAATGTTATCTAATAATATTATTCAAATAATATGAATTATTGATCTGATAATGGGAAATACTGTGTAGTGACAATTATTGAAACAACAGTAATATAAAATATCAACGCAGCAATTATTGAATCAATAAAATAAAATACTGAACAGTAATTACTGTAACCATTATTGAGTAGTGCCTTCTTACGTAAGAATCAATAATTGGTGCAATACAGTGTGCTACTGTGTAACAACGCGTATTACTGTGTTTTAACCACCGGGTATTCCAACAGTATTAACGGTAACAACTACGCCGTTATTAATAAAAAACATATACTTGTCGTTTTCTTCATCCAATCGCTTTCCGTTATGGGGCCCACAAAAGACTGCGCCGTCGTACGAATATTCCCCGACAGGAAGAATATTCCACGACCAAACGAATATTCTCCGACAACAATGAATATTTTATAACCACTTGCTTATTTAAAATATTTATGCATTTTACCCATAACTAACCTCATTAATCAATTTAACACTTACTATTTCAAAATAATAAATAGAGGGAATTTAAATTTCATTTATTAATAATTTGGGGTCTTACATTTGGTGTATGTGTTGGTGGACGATGGATGTTTATATTGTTGTGTATACTGTTTATCTTGTTGTGTATGTGTGTTGGGATAAAACAGGTACAAAATAGGTACAGGTTTTTGGAAATTCTGCAAAACAGAAAAAATCTGGTTTTTATTTTGTTTCATATCAGCGACCGCATGCGGTCGCTGATTGGTATTAGCGACGACTAAATTTTGAGGTTATCAGTGACCGCATGCGGTCGCTAATAGCAGTCGTTGCCACGTGGACCACGTTAGCCTTGGCCCTGGACCATGCCGACTCAGCTTAGCGACCAAATTTATCATTTTGGTCGCTCATATGGGTCGTAGATAGGTGGGTCGCTAATAGTGGTCGCTGATCTACATCCCAGCGACTAGATTTTATGCGACGACTATCAGCGACCGCATGCGGTCGCTGATGGATATCTATGACCGTATGCGGTCGCTTATAGGCGGTCGCTGATAAACCTTTCTCTTGTAGTGCTTTAGAATATGAAAAACATAATAACCCTTTCAATCCCTTACCTCAAAAGAGCAGTATTTCTGACTGGAATATCGGATGTAATACTGAAGAAAACTTGCACTGAATAGAAACTCTCAAAGTATCTAAATACTCACAAAATACTCTCGATAATACAGCGAGAGAAATCTTATGATTCTGGTGTGATTTTCAATTTTAACTAAGCACCCTATTTATAGGAAAATGTTAGAACGCCAAAGGAGACTAAATTAATAAAATATTAATATAATTCTTTTTTCTTTCTACGCATGCTTTGTTGAATAAGCCAGCATGCCATTTCTAAAAATTTTTGCAGCCCACATGTTTTTAACAAAAGTGGATCCCACCCATAATTTTAATAAAAATATTTAATTTTTGAAACTTCAACAATTCATAATAAATAGCCATTTTATCAGAAAAATACGAATTTTATGTTCATTCCGTACGAAATCGAATTTTCTACAACTTTGTAGCTTTAAGTTTTTCTAAATTTCAAATAGAAAATGTCTGAAATCCACATACGGATGTTTTTCAACACCTCTTAAAATTCATAACAAATCATACGTTAATTTTTAACGGTTTAAAATTTGTGGACATATACTCAACTTATATATATATATATATATATATATATATATATATATATATATATATATATATATATCCAAAAATCACAACGATCCAACAGTCGGATTAAAATTATAACTCATGCAATAGAGCTTTAAAAATACTATTTTGATTTTTAATACCTCCATTCTGACAAAATACTGATAAAACACCTCATCATTAATTCCTTCATTTATATTCACACAAAATAAATATTTTTCTATCCATCATTTATGTCCACATAAAATAAATATTTCCTTATCATATAAATTAATAATTAATTATTCCTAAATAATATTACATAATCACAATTATGACAACTAGCTCGTTCCCAGGAAAGAGTTGGCTTTTCAATAAGAATTTTTCCTTACTAGCGTGCAATTAGGTGACCAAACCTCTCCTTAGACAGAACTTCCTTAGGCATTGCCAATAATGCTATCTAATAATATTATTCAAATAATATGAATTATTGATCTGATAATGAAAATACTATGTAGTGACAATTATTGAAACAACAATAATATAAAATATCAACGTAGCAATTATTGAATCAATAAAATAAAGTATTGAACAGTAATTACTGTAACAATTATTGAGTAGTGCCTTCTTACGTAAGAATTAATAATTCAAAAATACTGTGCAATACCATGTGCTACTGTGCAACCATGCGTATTACTGTATTTTAACTACCAGGTAATCCAACAGTGTTAACGGTAATAACTACGCCGTTATTTATAAAAACTCAAACTTGTCGTTTTCTTCATCCGACAGTTATTCTATTATGGGGCCCACAAATGGCTGCGCCATCGTACGAATATTCTCCGACAGTAAGAATATTCCACGACCAAACGAATATTCGCCGACAACAATGAGTACTTTATAACCACTTGCTTATTTAAAATATTTACATATATCACCCTTAACTTTAAACTTTTTATCAATTGAATCATTTACTGAATAGTAATTATAAGAAAATTTGAATTCTTTTATTTCATAAAATTCGGGGTCTTACAATTGTTATTAGGGGTGAGCAAATAAACCGTTTTTTTCAGTTTTTGGACGAATCGGACCGGTCCGAATTGGTCGGTTCGGTACCGGTCCAAAAAACCGGTATATACAGGTTAAACGGTACTGGTTTCGGGATATGGTTTTCTTTAATCGGTATAAATCGGACCGAATCGGTTATACCGGTTATTTACTTAATTACTAAATTCAGACTTAGTTCACTTTCAGTCTTCCACTTTCCACTTTCCAAATAGATCTAGGGTTTGGTTTTCTCTCGTTTGCTTCAGTCTTCTTTACAGCTCACACCTCTCTGCGACTCTGCCTACTCCATATACGAACTACGATCCTCTCACTCTTAAGCTCTCGGCTCTCCCTCCTCCGGGCTCCAGCCACCGTTATCTTCTCTCTCTCTCTCAGGCGAGACCCAGCCTCCGTCATCGCGTCGCACCTTTGCCTCCTACAGACTACAATCCCACTCCAGACTCCAGATTCTAGATTCCAGATTTATCTTAGGTAATTTATGTTTTTCATACAAAAAGAAAAGCTTAATTTGTTGGGTTTTATCTGCTGTGATGGAGGTTTATATTTTCTCAATGAATGGGTTTTTAGGTTTTGCTTTGTGGGTTCTGCTCATTTTTTATTTCTTTAATATTTAGTTGAACACTTATATGGGTGCTTAGATTTTTTTTGTTAGTAGATTTGTTGGATTTTATTTGCTGTGATGGAGGTTTGTATTTCCTGAATGAATGGGTTTGTGGGTTCTTGCTTTATTTTTGTTCTGCAGTTTTGATTGTGCATTGTGCTTTGTTTGGTTGATAAGAAATTTAGGAAAACAAAAGATAGAGAGGTTTTTTGGAGTTTTGTAATAGTTAGGAATATAACTCTTATTTCTAACTATTAGAAATGGCTCAAACAAACTGACTCCCATGGCATGTGGTTTTGTTGGTTTATAGAATTTTATGCTACTAATTACTATGTTTCTCCTCCTATCTATTTCTCTACTTAACAGTTTCGAAGAAAAAATTCCTATATTGTTCAAAACAAACATAGATTGGTTAGTTTTTGATTGAAAAATCTTGAAATTATGTTTAATTGTTTGTATGCTTGTAAATTAAGATTTTGAAAATGTATTTCCATTCTCTCCTTTGATTAACATGTTTAATTGTTTGTTTGTGTTTTTATGTACAGTGATGGAAAATATGGATAATATTATACCAATATCATCCGATGCAAATCCAATCTAAGTCCCAAGCAATGGAGGAGACAAGACACGCGAAACACAAAAGCAAAATGAAGTTGAAGAGATTGAGCAAATAATCGGTAAGACTCATGCTACTATATAGGAACATTATATAAGGTTTAAGCAAAATGATGAAATAAAGGCAAAGTGCAATTATTGTGGTCAAGTTTTAAAAGCCGACTCAGGAAAGAATGGGACAAGTGGTTTAAAAAATCATAATGCAAGATGTAAATTGTACCCTCCTAATATTCAATTAAAGGAAAGACAACAATAACTATTAAATTTTCCACAATCAAGTATTAATGAAGGGAGTCAACAGTTGGAAGGGGAATCAACCAATAGTGTTTGTTTATGGAAATTTGATCAAGAGTTAATTAGGAGGGCGATTTCGTTTATGATAATTGTTGATGAATTTCCTTTTAGCTATGTGGAGAATATGGGCTTTAAATACTTGATGTCGGTTGCATGTCCAAAATTTAATGTGCCTTCACGTAAGGCCACAACTAGAGATTGTTTGAAGCATTTTTTAGAGGAGAAATTGAAACTGAAAACTTACTTCAAAAGCACATCACAAAGGGTTTCTCTTACTATCGATACATGGACTTCTATACAATGAATTAATTATATGGTGTTGACTGCTCATTATGTTGATGATAAGTGGAATTTGCAAAAGAAAATTATTAGCTTTGTCCCAATTACTAGTCATAAAGGAGAAGACATAGGTATGTCTGTTGAAAATTGTTTGAGGGAATGGGGAATTGACAAAGTTTTCACAATCACAGTTGATAATGCTAGTTCCAATAATGTTGCAATTTCCTATTTAAAAACACAATTGAAAGTTTGGGGTCATAGCATTTGTGACAATAAATTTCTCCATGTGAGGTGTGTTGCTCATATAGTTAATTTGGTTGTATGTGATGTGTGACGCCCCTAAAATTAGGTATACATCACTCATTCTGAGTCGTCAGATGTATGGTACAAAATTCAAATACAACTTCATTTATACAACTGTTGAACTGTCGTATAGAATACGACCACAGTTAACTGTGAGTTTTAATACAAATGTATGTAGCTCTCATGGTGCCTCGACCACAACCTTACAATGGAACTTTACATAAAAGTATAGTCAAAAACTGTTTTAGAAATTAAAATTTTTGGGAAGTGCTCAAGGAAACCTCCGTTCATGGGAGGCCATGCGTCTAGGTTATAATAGATATCATATGTCCACAGAATTATCCTTGGTTGACCCAATAGACCCCAAAGAAAAATGAGAAGATTACTATCATCTTCTTTCCAATGGTGAGTCTTCTCTTGACATATAACTATCTCCACTGTCTCCAAGTGAATATTATATTTCAAATAAACTCCAAGATCATATAGGTAGTGCCCATAGATATACTCAGCAAGTGGATGCGCACAACCCTGTCTTATGATAACACGAGGTTGTATGTCATTAGACATCTTGTATGATAGTGGCAAAACATCCTTTCAAAGTTGGGTTCACCTCACCCTATTCAGTTCACCAAAATTAAATATCAAATGACGTACACAATACGACACACTTATCTAAAGTTCTCAATAAAAATTATTTCCATACTATTTAGGGAGAACCTCAACAACTATAGACCACCGTTCTAATCCTCTTAATACCCCGCTCGACCCGGCTACACTTTTATTACCTGAAAAGAATTGTGAAGCAAAAGGGTGAGCACAACTAGCCCAGTAAAGAATATCATCACTAAAGATAATTAAATTATCAATAGCTTTCATCAATAATAAAGCAGAGACTTATAACATATGGTAGATAATAAAACTTTTCAACAGTTGCAACAGAACGAGCAATCCATTAGAAGAGTCAAATAGACCATAAGGTCTATTATCTTCTCTATGTTAAAAGTCCACCAATAATATTTTATCCCTGTAACATCAATCAACAATTCCCGTCTACGATCATGTGAATAACTCATAATCACAATTGTGATTCTAAATTTCTCTTCGTACCCAGGACGAAGATAATTTTCATCACTTGTCTTCACCTAAAACATCAAAAATCATGGTTATACCAAATCACAATTCCTGCTCGTAATCATTAAATCATCTTTGCACTACGGCCAAAGATATTCATTATTATCACATCCATAAATTAATATTTCATTGCTGAGACTCGGCTCAATAATTAATCCACATCATCGAATCATCCCTGCACTACAGGCTAAGGATATTCTTTAGTATCATGTCCACGAATTATTCATGCACTACGGGCCAAAGATAATCGTGTTTTCATCAACGGTCCTGATCATGCCATAAAACAATTCATCTTTGCACCCTTGGCCAAAGAGAATCTATAGCCATAATCATGCCAATGAATGATTTAATAAGGAATGAATACAAATGATCGTTCACCATGCATGTGGTAATCCACATAGACATGTTATTCTAACAGAATAATAAAGAATGGAACCAGGTCATGCGTAAATGCACAGACAGGATATTCCGACAGAATAATAAAGAACGGAACCAGGTCAGGCGAAATTCGCACCGACAGGATATTCCAACAAAATATTAAAGAATGGAATAACAACAGAAATCACCATGCATGCGATAGACCGCACAGATAGGTTATTCCAACAGAACAATAATTAATGAAACCAGGTCAGGCGTAGTACGCACCAACAGGATATTCCGACAGAATAATAAAGAACAGAATAATAGAAGAATTTTACCATGTATGCGGTACTTCGCATAAACAAGTTATTCCAACATAATAATAAAGAATGGAATAACAGCAGTTCTCTTCATAAATACAAAAGAAATAATACCCCTTACGGGTACAACAAATAATATCCTTTACGAGTACAGCAAATAATATCCCTTACCATTGAAAGAAGAGTATTCCGACTGGTAGGGCGAGGATATACTCGAAGAAAACTTGCACTACGCTCAAAGCTTTTTTAAACTCTAAAGAAATACGCTCAAGATTATAGAAGAAGAACTCTCTCTATGATTTCTCTCTCTAGAGTTTCAGTAAATTCGTAAGAAATAATGAAGGAATGAGCTTCTATTTATAGAAGAATGGACTGCATAGTAATTAATTCATGAACGGTTCAGATTGATTTACTTTTAATCGGACGGTCTATATTTAAAGTAAAATCTTTTAAATAAAATATAATATATTCTATTTATAGTCTAATAAAACGAATAACTTTATAAAAGTATTCTGTTTTATATAAAAAGATTTTACTATGCAAAACACTATGCAGGCACAATGCAACACTATGCATAATAAAATATAATATATTCTATTTATAGAATAACTTTATAAAAGTATTCTGTTTTATATAAAAAAAAATTACTATGCAAAATACTATGCATAATAGAATATAATATATTTTATTTATAGAATAATTTTATAAAAGTATTCTGTTTTATATAAAAAGCTTTTCCGTTTTATTACATTAATAATACTAATAAAACAAAACTGAGTGACTTATCACGTAAACATCAATAATCAATACCGTGTACAACTATGCAACCACGCGTATTACAGTACTTTTACTACCGAGTAGTTCAACAGTTTTAACGGTAAAACTTTCGCCGTTATTCTCAAAAAAATATTTTTGTCGTTTTCTCAATTCGACAATAATTCTGTTGTGGGGTCCACCAATGATTGTACCGTCGTATGGACATTCCCCGACAAAAAGAATATTTTATATCAACTTGCTTACTTTAAAAAAAATTCACATATTAACCTTAACTTTAAACTTTTATCAATTTAACTATTTACCAAAATAAAAAAAAATGAATACTTTTATTTCATAAAATTCGGGATCTCACAATCTCCCCTCCTTATGAAATTTCGCCCTCGAAATTTACGTACGTACCTGATATTCGAAGATATGAGAATACCTTGATTTCTTTTCAGATTATATCTTCCCGGTTATATCTTCTGTATCATGATTTTTTTATTGCTCATCTCCTGTATTTCATATATCATTCTAGAATATATGTGACGTGTAAGACCCCGAATTTTATGAAATAAAAGTATTTAATTTTTCTTATAATTACAATTCAGTAAATGGTTAAATTGATAAAAAGTTAAAGTTAAGGGTGATATATGAATTTTTTTCAAAATACGCAAGTGGTTATAAAATATTCATTGTTATCAGAGAATATTCGTTTGGTCGTGAAATATTCTTTCTGTCGGGGAATATTCGTAAGACGGCGCAGCCATTTGTGGGCCCCATAACAGAATAACTGTCGGATGAAGAAAATGACAAAATTTAGTTTTTTATAAATAACGGTGTAGTTGTTACCGTTAACACTGTTAGAATACCCGGTGGTTAAAATACAGTAATACGCGTAGTTGCACAGTAGCACACGGTATTGCACAATATTTTTTTCAATTATTGATTCTTACGTAAGAAGCCATTACTCAATAATTGTTACAGTAGTTACTGTTCAATATTTTATTTTATTGATTCAATAATTGCTGCGTTGATATTTTATATTATTGTTGTTTCAATAATTATTACTGCACAGTATTTTCTATTATCATATCAATAATTCATATTATTTGAATAATATTATTAGATAGCATTATTGGCAATGTCTAGAAAATTCTGTCTAAGGAGAGGTTTGGTCATCTAATTGTGCGCCAGTAAGGAGAAATTCTTATTGGAAAACCCCCTCTTTCCTGGGAACGGCCTGGTTGTTATAAATGTGATTCTATAATATTATCTGTGAATAATTAATTATTGATTCATATGATAAAGAAATATTTATTTTATGTGGATATAAATGAGGGATATATTTTTGTGGTTAAAAATGAAGGAGTTAATGTTGAGGTGATTTATCTGTATATTTTTGTCGAAACGGAGGTATTGAAAATCAAATTAAGATTTTTGAGATATTTTGCGAGGGTTATAATTTTTAATCTGACCGTTGGATCGTGGTAATTTTTGGATATGTTATACATATATAAGTTGAGTATATGTCCACAAATTTTGAACCGTTAAAATGAACGTATGATTTGTTATGAATTTTACGAGATGACTGGTTCAGAAATTATTGAATTTTCGGAGTTAATCATTTTGGTGGAAAATTCTAGAATTGATGGGCCCCACTCTTGGTTGGTGAAGAAATGTGCTGAGATTTTTATTCAAATATGGTGGGTGAGAATAGTAGCAGGTAAAGCCATCAGGTTGCAAGTCAAGTCTGCTTCGGTGTGCTAACATTTTTCTATAAATAGAGAGCTAAGTTAGAATTGAAAATCACACCAGAAACATAAGTTCTCTCTCTTTCTCTCTCTATATTATGAAGCATATTTTGTGAGTATTTAGATACTTTGAGAGTTACTATTCAGTGCAAGTTTCCTTCGGCTTTGCATTCCAGTCAGAAATACTACACTTTTGAGGTAAGGGATAGTAAGGGATTTTAAGGATTGTTATGATTTTCAGTTTCGTAATTTTTCTGAACTTCAAAAATTCTGAAAAAATTTGAAATGATTAATTGATGAGTTTTCTTGATTGTGTCCAAAAATGGTGATTTTTGGATGTATAGATTATGAGTTTTGAATTTTTTGAGAAAAGACTATTTTAAAAGTAATCGCTTCTAACTCCTTGTGGTTAACTCTAAAATTGATGAAATTTTTGTTGGGAGTACATCTATATAATATCAATGTACTCTGTGAATTTTGGAATTTTTGAACAAAAGTACAATTTTTGATAAATATCTAAATATTCGGCTATTTTGGCAATATGAAAAATAGTAAATGAGTTTTAAAAATTCTGAGAAAAATATATGTTCAATATGGGACTATATTCTGCTAAATCTCAGAAAAAAAATATTTTTGAAACTGATTTGGTATTTTTCATGAAAATAGACTAGTTATGAGAAAATGAATTAAATATGTTATGTGAAGTAAGAAAATTAGAAAATAGGATTTTATGGCTTGAGAATCCTATATGAGGTATATGCAGATTTTTGATGAGGGTTTTTGGTTATTGGTGATGAAATCTTATGAGTTTGGCATTTTAGGATGATTAAATGCATTATTTAGTAAAGTGTAAACAATTAAAATAAATTGTTTATAAGTTTAAAGAAATGTTATTCTTTCAATATCATTATACCGAAATATTGATATGGATTTTATTGTGAAATTTCTACCTTTTTGAGTCGGGGTTACTATTCATAAATTACTATTCACGAAGTTACTATTCATGGGTTACTATTCACGAGTTACTATTCATGACAAAATTGATTTCTTTTTCTAACCAAATTATAGTTGATTTATGAATATTACTCTTGAGATTAAATCTATATGTTGATTATATTGATTTTATTATCATATATAACATTTTTATAACTATGATTTTGAAATTCTCTTTCACTTGAGTGTAAAGATGGATAGATTATTGGTATAATTATGACTATGGGTTCTCTTTGGCCAGTAGTGCAAAGTTGAATTGTTGACTGGTATGATCGTGACCATTGAATTTATAACTGAATATCTTTAGCTTAAGTGTAAAGGTGAATTGATCAACATGGTTATAATTATTGTTTATATAATTCTGAAATGATTATATATTTCTTTGAGATATGAATATCTTTGGCCTGTAGTGCAAAGATGAATTATTGATGAATATCTTTGGCCTGTAGTGCAAAGATAAACTGTTGATAAATATCTTGGGCCTGTAGTGCAAAGATGAATTATTGATGAATATCTTTGGCCTGTAGTGCAAAGATAAACTGTTGATAAATATCTTTGGCCTGTAGTGCAAAGATGAATTATTGATGAATATATTTGGCCTGTAGTGCGAAGATGAACTGTTGTTGAATATCTTTGGCCCGTAGTGCAAAGATGGTTTGTTGGTGAATATCTTTGGCTGTAGTGCGAAGATGGATTTATTAGCATGATTATGAACAGGAACTGTGATTTTGTATAACCATGATCTTTGATGTTTCAGGTAAAGACATGTGAGGAAAATATTCTTCGTCCTGGGTGCGAAGAAAAATTTAGAATCACAATTATGATTATGAGTTATTCATATGATTATGGAAAGGAAATGTTGAGTGATGTTACAGGGATAAAATATTATTGGTGGATTTCTAACATGAAGAAGATAATAGACTTTATAGTCTATTTGACTCTTCTAATGGATTGCTCGTTCTGCTGTAACTATGGTTAAAATTTTTATCATCTACCATATGTTCTAAATCTCTAATTTATTACTGATGAAGACTATTGATAATTTATTTATCTTTAGTCATGATATTCTTTACTAGGCTAGTTGTGCTCACCCTTTTGTTTCACAATTCCTTTCAGGTAATAAGAGTGTAGCTGGGTCGAGCGGGGGTAACAAGGGAATAGAACGGTGGTCATCATTTAGTAGTTATATTTGGTGAAGAAAATAGGGTGAGGTGAACCCAACGTTGTAAGGGTGTTTTGTAACTATCATACAAGATATCTAATGACATACAACCTCGTGTCATCATAAGACAGGGTTGTGCTCATCCACTTGCTGAGTATCTTTACGAGCACAACATATATAATCTTGGTATTTGTTTGAAGTATAATTTTCAATTAGAGACAGTGGAGATAATGGTAAGTCAAGAGAAGACTCACCATTGAGAAGAATATGATAGTAATCTTCTCGTTTTTCTTTGGGGTATATTAGGTCAACCAAGGATAATTCTGTGGCCATATGATATCTATCACATCCTAGAAGCATGGCCTCCCATGTACGAAGGTTTCCTTGAGCACTTCCCAAATATTCTAATTTTTAAAATAATTTTTGACTATACCTTTATGTAAGGTATCATTGTGAGGTGTTGTCCACGATTGGGACACGAGTCACATTTGGTATATATTTGTATCCAAACTCACAGCATATGTGTTGTTGTATTTTGCACGATAATTGTTGTAATAAAGTTGTAGTTATTTTCTGTACCATGTATTTGGCGACTCAGAATAGGTTGGATAGAATGGACCTGTTTTGGGGTTGTCACAGTTGGTATCAGAGCTTAGGGATATGATTTCTGGTGGAGATCGGGGAATATAACTAGAAGGGGAGAGATGAGTAAATCCTTTGCTAGTGTGTCCTACCTAAGCTTAATTGTTAGTTGGTCATAATATATGGATATTATGTGATACGTTAATTTGCTTAATTAACCCTTATTTTATGGCAGTATTTGAGAATGGCAGCTGAGAATGATAACAATAGAGTGAATGAGACTGTGGGGATACCTCTAATCACTAACCATGATAATGTGATGTCAGACGAAGAAGGAATTAGAGATATTTTTGTGGTGAGTGAAGAATTGATAGTTGCACCCGAGCTAGTCGCAGAGGTAGCAGTTGAGAGTGAGGAAGAATAAGCACCTGAGGAGAATTTATTAGGGGTATTATATGATCAAAATGTAGAATTTTAAAATCGTATTCATGAGTTAGAAGAGCAGGCTGAAGAACGACAGGCGGTCGTGGAGCAAAAGGATGCAACAATTCAAGCTTGTGTTAGCCGATATGTGATGCTTGAACAGAAGCATTCTTTGGCAGAGTATAAGATGATAAAGATGGAATATGAGCTGAAAGAAGAAAAAACTGAACGAGTGAGAATAAGTGATACATGGGCAAAAGCCGCACGACACGTGGATATTGTGGAAAGAGATGTCCGATCTAAGAAGGCTAAAATAGATTATATGAATTTCTCTTTTTGGAAAGCAATTGGGAGAACCCAACATCGAGTTTTGAATTACCCTGTACAGAGCGGTCAACCTGAATTCGATATGGATCGAAGATTGATAATTCAGATCATGAATCAGGAGTACGACGAGGCAGTTGAGGGAGGAATATGTCCTATAGAAAAGTATATTCTAACGGTAGTGATGACGCCAAATGCTGCCCCAGACAAGTCAAAGCCGGGCAGTTCAAGGGAGAGCGGTTGTCATGACTTCCCAACAAGTAAGGAACCCAAATGAAGTTATCACGGGAGATGAGCAATGGAGAAATCATAATGACCCGGGAGACAGAATCTGAAATGAAAGCAAGGTATTCTCAACTTTTTGAAATACCAGGTATGTAAATTTCAAGGACGGAATTTTATAAGGAGAGGAGATTGTAAGACCCCGAATTTTATGAAATAAAAGTATTCAATTTTTTTTATAATTACAATTCAGTAAATGGTTAAATTGATAAAAAGTTAAAGTTAAGGGTGATATATGAATTTTTTCAAAATACGCAAGTGGTTATAAAATATTCATTGTTGTCGGGGAATATTCGTTTGGTCGTGAAATATTCTTTCTGTCGGGGAATATTCGTACGATGGCGCAGCCATTTGTGGGTCCCATAACAGAATAACTGTCAGATGAAGAAAACGATAAAATTGAGTTTTTTATAAAAAAACGGCGTAGTTGTTACCGTTAACACTGTTGGAATACCCGGTGGTTAAAATACAGTAATACGCGTAGTTGCACAGTAGCACACGGTATTGCACAATATTTTTTTCAATTATTGATTCTTACGTAAGAAGACACTACTCAATAATCGTTACAGTAGTTACTGTTTAATATTTTATTTTATTGATTCAATAATTGCTGCGTTGATATTTTATATTATTACTGTTTCAATAATTGTTACTGAACAGTATTTTTCATTATCATATCAATAATTCATATTATTTGAATAATATTATTAGATAGCATTATTGGCAATGTCTAGAAAGTTCTGTCTAAGGAGAGGTTTGGTCATCTAATTGCGCGCCAGTAAGGAGAAATCCTTATTGGAAAGCCCCCTCTTTCCTGGGAACGGCCTGGTTGTCATAAATGTGATTCTATAATATTATATGTGAATAATTAATTATTGATTCATATGATAAGGAAATATTTATTTTATGTGGATATAAATGAGGGATATATTTTTGTGGTTAAAAATGAAGGAGTTAATGTTGAGGTGATTTATCTGTATTTTTGTCAGAACGGAGGTATTGCAAATCAAATTAATGTTTTTGAGATATTTTGCGAGGGTTATAATTTTTAATCTGACCGTTAGATCGTTGTAATTTTTGGATATGTTATACATATATAAGTTGAGTATATGTCCACAAATTTTGAACCGTTAAAAATGAACGTATGATTTGTTATGAATTTTACGATATGACTGGTTCAAAAATTGTTGAATTTTCGGAGTTAATCATTTTGGTAGAAAATTCTAGAATTGGTGGGCCCCACTCTTGTTTGGTGAAGAAATATACTGAGATTTTTATTCAAATGTGGTGGGTGAGAATAGTAGCAGGTAAAGCCATCAGGTTGCAGGTCAAGTCTGCTTCGGTGTGCTAACATTTTTCTATAAATAGAGGGCTAAGTTAGAATTGAAAATCACACCAGAAACATAAGCTATCTCTCTTTCTCTCTCTATATTATGAAGCATATTTTGTGAGTATTTAGATACTTTGAGAGTTACTATTCAGTGCAAGTTTCCTTCGGCTTTGCATTCCAGTCAGAAATACTGCACTTTTGAGGTAATGGATAGTAAGGGATTTTAAGGGTTGTTATGATTTTCAGTTTCGTAATTTTTCTGAACTTCAAAAATTTTGGAAAAATTTGAAATGATTAATTGATGATTTTTCTTGATTGTGTCCAAAAATGGTAATTTTTGGATGTATAGATTATGAATTTTGAATTTTATGAGAAAAGACTATTTTAAAAGTAATCGCTTCTAACTCCTTGTGGTTAACTCCAAAATTAATGAAATTTTTGTTGGGAGTACATCTATATAATATCAGTGTACTCTGTGAATTTTGTAATTTTTGGACAAAAGTACAATTTTTGATAAATATCTAAATATTCGGCTATTTTGGCCATATGAAAAATAGTAAATGAGTTTTAAAAATTCTGAGAAAAATATATGTTCAATATGAGAATATATTCTGCTAAATCCCAGAAAAGAAATATTTTTGGAACTGATTTGGTATTTTTTATAAAACTAGACTAGTTATGAGAAAATGAATTAAATATGTTATGTGAAGTAAGAAAATTAAAAAATTGGATTTTATGGCTTGAGAATCCTATATGAGGTATATGCAGATTTTTTATGAGGATTTTTGGTTATTGGTGATGAAATCTTATGAGTTTGGCATTTTAGGATGATTAAATACATTATTTAGTAAAGTGTAAACAATTAAAATAAATTGTTTATAAGTTTAAAAAAATGTTATTCTTTCAATATCATTATACCGAAATATTGGTATGGATTTTATTGTGAAATTTCTACCTTTTTGAGTCGGGATTACTATTCATGAATTACTATTCACGAAGTTACTATTCATGGGTTACTATTCACGAGTTACTATTCATGACAAAATTGGTTTCTTTTTCTAACCAAATTATAGTTGATTTATGAATATTACTCTTGAGATTAAATCTATATGTTGATTATATTGATTTTATTATCATATATAACATTTTTATAACCCTGATTTTGAAATTCTCTTTCACTTGAGTGTAAAGATGGATAGATTATTGGTATAATCATGAATATGGGTTCTCTTTGGCCAGTAGTGCAAAGTTAAATTGTTGACTGGTATGATCGTGACCATTGAATTTATAACTGAATATCTTTAGCTTAAGTGTAAAGGTGAATTGATCAACATGGTTATAATTATTGTTTATATAATTCTGAAATGATTATATATTTCTTTGAGATATGAATATCTTTGGCCTGTAGTACAAAGATGAATTATTGATGAATATCTTTGGCCTGTAGTGCAAAGATGAACTGTTAATAAATATATTTGGCCTGTAGTGCAAAGATGAATTATTGATGAATATCTTTGGCCTGTAGTGCGAAGATGAACTGTTGTTGAATATCTTTGGCCCGTAGTGTAAAGATGGTTTATTGATGAATATCTTTGGATGTAGTGCGAAGATGGATTTATTAGCATGATTATGAACAGGAACTGTGATTTGGTATAACCATGATCTTTGATGTTTCAGGTAAAGACAGGTGAGGAAAATATTCTTCGTCCTGGGTGCGAAGAAAAATTTAGAATCACAATTATGATTATGAGTTATTCATATGATTGTGGAAAGGAAATGTTGAGTGATGTTACAGGGATAAAACATTGTTGGTGGATTTCTAACATGAAGAAGATAATAGACTTTATAATCTATTTGACTCTTCTAATGGATTGCTCGTTCCGCTGCAACTATGGTTAAAATTTTTATCATCTACCATATGTTCTAAATATCTGATTTATTACTGATGAAGACTATTGATAATTTATTTATCTTTAGTCATGATATTCTTTACTAGGCTAGTTGTGCTCACCCTTTTGTTTCATAATTCCTTTCAGGTAATAAGAGTGTAGCTGGGTCGAGCGTGGGTAACAAGGAAATAGAACGGTGGTCATCATTTAGTAGTTATATTTGGTGAAGAAAATAGGGTGAGGCGAACCCAATGTTGGAAGGGTGTTTTGTCACTATCATACAAGATGTCTAATGACATACAACCTCGTGTCATCATAAGACAGAGTTGTGCTCATCCACTAGCTGAGTATCTTTACGAGCACTACCTATATAATCTTGGTGTTTGTTTGAATTATAATTTTCAATTAGAGACAGTGGAGATAATGATAAGTCAAGAGAAGACTCACCATTGGGAAGAATATAATAGTAATCTTCTCGTTTTTCTTTGGGGTATATTAGGTCAACCAAGGATAATTCTGTGGCCATATGATATCTATCACAACCTAGAAGCATGGCCTCCCATGTACGAAGGTTTTCTTGAGCACTTCCCAAAGATTCTAATTTCTAAAATAATTTTTGACTATACCTTTATGTAAGGTATCATTGTGAGGTGCTGTCCACTATTGGGACATGAGTCACATTTGGTACATATTTGTATCCAAACTCACAGCATATGTGTTGTTGTATTTTGCACGACAATTGTTGTAATAAAGGTGTAGTTATTTTCTGTACCATGTATTTTGCGACTCAGAATAGGTTGGATGGAATGGACCTGTTTTGGGGTTGTCACATGACGCCCCCAAAATAGGTATACAAGACCCATTCTGAGTCGCCAAATACATGGTACAAAAAGCAAACTACAACAACACATATTGTGAGTTTAAATACAAATATTATCTTCTAGACAATATCTACACTCAAATAAGTCCTTATTATAATTATTCAAACACTATTTTACAGAAATAGTGAAGACTGCTAAAACATCTTTCTAGAACCATCACTCCATACCCCGACTAGATCATGCTATGTTCTCACCTCCTGAGAAGAAAAATGGAACAAAAAGGAAAAGGGTGAGCTCAACTAGCCCAGTAAAGAATATTATGACTAAGATAATATACAACAAATTATCATTAGTATTCAACAGGAAAAAATCTGATAAAATATAATCGACAACAAGTTTTAGATCAACAACTGCAGCGGAAACAGTAAACCATTAGAAGAGTCAAGTAGAGAATGAATTCTACTATCTTCTAAGACTTAAAAGTCCATCATCAATATTTTATCCATGTAACATCAATCAATATACATCTTAAATCAAATATTCATCTTTGCACTACAGGCCAAAGATATTCATTTGTAACACCAGTCGGTCATGTTCATCTCAACACATGTTCATCTTTGCACTATAGGCCAAAGATATTCATCAGGTAATCATACATCTTTGCAGTACAGGCCAAAGATATTCAGTAATATCATCATTTAGGACTGAGGATGATGAAAAATATCTTAAAGAAAACGAATCCAGTGAGATAGAAGGACAAATAGTAGGGCTTCATATAACAGTTTATCCAAGATCAATAATACTTCATAATAATTAATTGTGAAGCAGAATTTAAAAATAAAGATCAAAACATGGATACAATCAAAGATAGTAACCATAATAGACATCTTGGACAAAAAGGGAAAATTTTATTTTTCAGTGAATAGTGCCGTATTCGTGAATAGTACCGTATACGTGAATAGTAACCCCGACACAAAAAGTTCTAAATTTGATAAAAAAAACTCATCAATATTTCAGCATAATGATATTAAAGAAAATAATATCATTTAAGAAGAAAATAATATCCCTTACCTCAAAATATCAGTACTTCTGATTGGAATATCGGTACAAGGCTGAAGGAAACTTGCACTGATGAATAGAAACTCACAAAGTATCTAAATACTCACAAAATACACTCAATAATCTAGAGAGAGAAAGAGAGAAAACTTGTTTCTGGTGTGATTTTCAATTCTAACTTAACTCTCTATTTATAGGAAAATGTTAGCACACCGAAGCAGACTTAACATCCAACTTGATAGCTTTACCTGTTACTATTTCCACCCACCACATTTGAATAAAAATCTCAGCACATTTTTACCAACCAAAAGTGGGGCCCACCAATTCTAGAATTTTCTGCTAAAATGACAAATTCCGCAACTTCTACAATTTCTGAACCAGTCATCTCGTAAAATTCATAACAAATCATACGTTCATTTTTAACGGTTCAAAATTTGTGGACATATACTCAACTTATATATGAATAACATATTCAAAAATTACCGCGATCCAACGGTTGGATTAAAAATTATAACCCCCGTAATATTTCTCAAAAATCCTGATTTGATTTTTAATACCTCCATTCCGATAAAAATACTGATAAAACATCTCAACATTAACTCCTTCATTTTTAACCACAATAAATATATCCAACATTTATATCCATATAGAATAAATATTTCCTTATCATATGAATCAATAATTAATTATTCACAAATAATATTACAGAATCACGTTTATGACAACCAGGCCATTCCCAGGAAAGATGGGGCTTTCTAAAAAGGATTTCTCCTTACTGGCGCGCAATTAGGTGACCAAACCTCTCCTTAGACAGAACTTTCTAGACATTGTCAATAATGTTATCTAATAATATTATTCAAATAATATGAATTATTGATCTGATAATGGGAAATACTGTGCAGTAACAATTATTGAAACAACAATAATATAAAATATCAACGCAGCAATTATTGAATCAATAAAATAAAATATTGAATAGTAACTACTGTAACAATTATTGAGTAGTGCCTTTTTACGTAAGAATCAATAATTGGTGCAATACCGTGTGCTACTGTATTTTAACCACCAGGTATTCCAACAGTATTAACGGTAACAACTACGCCGTTAATTATAAACAACTTATACTTGTCATTTTCTTCATCCAATCGCTTTCCGTTATGGGGCCCACACAAGGCTGCGCCGTCGTACGAATATTCCCCGACAGCAAGAATATTCCACGACCAAACGAATATTCACCGACCAAAAATGAATATTTTATAACCACTTGCTTATTTAAAATATTTGCGCATTTTACACATAACTAACCACATTAATCAAATCAACCATATCTATTTCAAAATAATAAATAGAGAAAATTTAATTTCATTTATTAATAAGTTGGGGTCTTACAACCTCCCCTCCTTATGAAATTTCGTCCTCGAAATTGACGTACGTACCTGGTGTTTCGAAAAGGTGAGGATACCTCGCTTTCATTTCTGATTCTAACTCCCAGGTCATTTCTTCAATAGCATGGTTTCTCCACAAAACTTTAACTTGTGGTATAACTTTCGTGCGTAGAACATGCTCTTTCCTATCCAAGATCTTAACAGGTACCTCCTCGTACGTTAAATCTTCGGCTATCTCGTCTGGTTCTAACTCAATTTTGTGGTTCGG
This sequence comes from Panax notoginseng, assembly GCA_016801055.1. NCBI lineage: Eukaryota > Viridiplantae > Streptophyta > Magnoliopsida > Apiales > Araliaceae > Panax > Panax notoginseng. Next base: position 9,065,293 of record CM029016.1, read on the forward strand.
GTATTTCACATATTTACGAAGCACAGATATGTGAAAAATATTGTGAACACGAGACATGCTTGGAGGTAATGCGAGTCGATATGCCACATTTCCTATTCGGTCAAGAATTTCAAATGGACCAACAACTCGTGGATTGAGCTTTCCTCTCTTCCCAAATTTTGTAACTCCTTTCCATGGTGCAACACGTAACAATACATGATCCCCAATACTAAATTCTACATCCTTCCGATGAAGATCCGCATAACTCTTTTGTCGATCCTGTGACGTTTGTATACGTTGTCGAATCGTTTGGATCTTCTCTGTAGTTATGCGTACCAATTCTGGTCCCAACAACGTTGCTTCACCCACCTCGTTTTAGCATACTGGAGAACGACACTTTTGTCCATACAAGGCTTCAAATGGAGCCATACATATACTTGCCTGATAACTGTTGTTGTAGGAGAATTCTACCAGTGGCAAGTACTTATCCCAACTTTCTTTGAAATCTAGAACACATAGTCTTAATAGATCTTCAAGGGTTTGAATAGTCCTCTCTGATTGCCAGTCCGTTTGAGGATGGTATGCTGAACTAAATCGTAAATTCGTGCCCATAGATTTCTGCAAGCTAACCCAAAATCGTGAAGTGAATCTTGGGTCACGATCCGAAACTATGGATACTGGCATGCCATGCAATCTCACAATCTCATTCACGTACATACTAGCAAGACGTTCAAGGGAATAAGTCTCACGTATAGGTAAGAAATGAGCAGACTTGGTTAATCTATCAATAATAACCCAAATCGCATCTATGCCTTGAGAAACCTTGGGAAGACCTGTAACGAAATCCATGGTAATGTGTTCCCACTTCCATTTCGGAATCTCAAGTGATTGCAATGGACCCTTTGGCACTTGATGCTCTGTCTTTACACGTTGACAAGTTAAACACCTCGAGATAAACTCCACGATCTCTCTTTTCATATTGCTCCACCAAAATGTATGTCGAAGATCATGATACATTTTGGTACTCCCAGGATGGATTACAAACGGTGTGTTGTGTGCCTCCATCATGATTCTATGCTTCAAGTCAAAATCGTTAGGAACACAAAGTCTGGAGTTAACTCGAAGTATTCCTTCTTCATCGATTCTTGCTTCTGAAATAGCACCTTCTTGCACTTTCTTCTTCATACGCATCAGCTCCATGTCCGTAGCTTGAGCAGCTTTAACTTTATCAATTAAAGTTGGTTCTACTCGTATATTTGATATCATCATGTGGGTACTTGGAGCATTCATCTCTATCTCCATCCTTTGTAAATCATACAAAATGGGCCTTTGTGTTAACAACATTGCACTTGTACTCGCATATGATCTTCTACTCAATGCGTCAGCTACTACGTTCGCTTTTCCAGGATGATATTGGATGGTATGATCGTAATCTTTCAACAGCTCAAGCCAACGTCATTGACGCATGTTGAGTTCCTTTTGGGTGAAAAAATATTTGAGGTTTTTATGATCCGTATAGATCTCCACTTTCTCTCCATACAAGTAGTGTCTCTAAATCTTCAACGCGAAAATTGTGACGCCCCCAAAATAGGTATACAACACCCATTCTGAGTCGCCAAATACATGGTACAGAAAGCAAACTACAACTTCAATAATACAAATGTCGTGCAAAATACGACAACACATACTGTGAGTTTAAATACAAATATTGTCTTCTAGACAATATCCACACTCAAATAAATCCTCATTACAATTATTCAAACACTATTTTACAGAAATAGTGAGGACTGCTAAAACATCTTTCTAGAACCATCACTCCATACCCCGACTAGATCCTGCTATGTTCTCACCTACTGAGAAGAAAAATGGAACAAAAAGGAAAAGGGTGAGCTCAACTAGCCCAGTAAAGAATATTATGACTAAGATAATATACAACAAATTATCGTTAGTCTTCAACAGGGAAAAATCTGATAGAATATAATCGACAACAAGTTTTAGATCAACAACTGCAGCGGAAACAGCAAACCATTAGAAGAGTCAAGTAGAGAAAGAATTCTACTATCTTCTAAGATTTAAAAGTCCATCATCAATATTTTATCCCTGTAACATCAATTAATAATCATCTTTAACCAAATATTCATCTTTGCACTACAGGCCAAAGATATTCATTTGTATCACCTGTCAGTCATGTTCATCTCAACACCTGTTCATCTTTGCACTACAGGCCAAAGATATTCATCAAGTAATCATACATCTTTGCACTACAGGCCAAAGATATTCAGTAATATCATCATTTAGGACTGAGGATGATGAAAAATATCTTAAAGAGAACGAATCCAATGAGACAGAAGGACAAATAGTAGGGATTCGTATAACAGTTTATCCAAGATCAATAATACTTCATAATAATCAATTGTGAAGCAGAATTCAAAAATAAAGATCAAAACATGGATACAATCAAAGATAGTAACCATAATAGACATCTTGGACAAAAAGGAAAAATTTTATTTTTCGGTGAATAGTGCCGTATTCGTGAATAGTGCCGTATACGTGAATAGTGCCGTATACGTGAATAGTAACCCCGACACAAAAAGTTCCAAATTTGATAAAAACTCATATCAATATTTCAGCATAATGATATTGAAGAAAATAATATCATTTAAGAAGAAAATAATATCCCTTACCTCAAAATATCAGTACTTCTGGTCGGAATACCGGTATAAGGCTGAAAGAAACTTGCTCTGATGAATAGAAACTCTCAAAGTATCTAAATACTCACAAAATACACTCAATAATCTAGAGAGAGAAAGAGAGAAAACTTGTTTCTGGTGTGATTTTCAATTCTAACTTAGCCCTCTATTTATAGGAAAATTTTAGTAGGTTTGACCTGCAACCTGATGGCTTTACCTGCTACTATTCCCACCCACCACATTTGAAATATAATTCAGCACATTTCTTCACCAACCACAAGTGGGGCCCACCAATTCTAGAATTTTCCATCAAAATGATAAACTCCGAAAATTCAACAATTTCTGAACCAGTCATCTCGTAAAATTCATAATAAATCATACGTTCATTTTTAACGGTTCAAAATTTGTGGACATATACTCAACTTATATATGTATAACATATCCAAAAATTACCACGATCCAACGGTCGGATTAAAAATTATAACCCCCGCAAAATATCTCAAAAACCCTGATTTTTAATACCTCCATTCCGACAAAAATACTGATAAAAACCTCAACATTAACTCCTTCATTTTTAACCACAAAAATATATCCCTCATTTATATCCACATAAAATAAATATTTCCTTATCATATGAATCAATAATTAATTATTCACAAATAATATTACAGAATCACATTTATGACAACCAGGCCGTTCCCAGGAAAGAGGGGGCTTTCCAATAAGGATTTCTCCTTACTGGCGCGCAATTAGATGACCAAACCTCTCCTTAGACAGAACTTTCTAGACATTGCCAATAATGTTATCTAATAATATTATTCAAATAATATGAATTATTGATCTGATAATGGAAAATACTGTGCAGCAACAATTATTGAAACAACAATAATATAAAATATCAACGCAGCAATTATTGAATCAATAAAATAAAATATTGAATAATAACTACTGTAACAATTATTGAGTAGTGCCTTCTTACGTAAGAATCAATAATTGGTGCAATACCGTGTGCTACTGTATTTTAACCACCGGGTATTCCAACAGTATTAACGGTAACAACTACGCCGTTATTTATAAATAACTTATACTTGTCGTTTTCTTCATCCAATCGCTTTCCGTTATGGGGCCCACACAAGGCTGCGCCGTCGTACGAATATTCCCCGACAGCAAGAATATTCCACGACCAAACGAATATTCCCCGACAAAATGAATATTTTATAACCACTTGCTTATTTTGCAAAATTTGCACATTTCACCCATAACCAAAGTATTATATCAAATTAACCCCTTATTATTCACAATAATATTTAGAGAAAATTTGATTTTATTCATTAATAAGTTGGGGTCTTACAACCTCCCCTCCTTATGAAATTTCGTCCTCGAAATTGACGTACGTACCTGATGTTTCAAAAAGGTGAGGATACCTCGCTTTCATTTCTGATTCCAACTCCCAGGTCATTTCTTCAATAGCATGGTTTCTCCACAAAACCTTAACTTGTGGTATAACCTTCGTGCGTAGGACATGCTCTTTCCTATCCAAGATCTTAACAGGTACCTCCTCGTACGTTAAATCTTCAGCTATCTCGTCTGGTTCTAACTCAATAATGTGGTTCGGGTCTTTAACATATTTACGAAGCATAGATATGTGAAAAACATTATGAACACGAGACATGCTTGGAGGTAATGCGAGTCTATATGCCACATTTCCTATTCGCTCAAGAATCTCAAATGGACCAACAAATCTTGGATTGAGCTTTCCTCTCTTCCCAAATCTTGTAACTCCCTTCCATGGTGCAACACGTAACAATACATGATCCCCAATATTAAATTCCACGTCCTTCCGATGAAGATCCGCATAACTCTTTTGTCGATCCTGTGCCGTTTGTATACGTTGTCGAATCGTTTGGATCTTCTCTGTAGTAATGCGTACCAACTCTGGTCCCAACAATGTTGCTTCACCCACCTCGTCCCAGCATACTGGAGAACGACATTTTCTTCCATACAACGCCTCGAATGGAGCCACACCTATGCTCGCCTGATAACTGTTGTTGTAGGAGAATTCCACCAATGGTAGGTACTTATCCCAACTCCCTTTGAGATCTAGGACACAAAGTCTTAATAGATCTTCAAGAGTTTGAATAGTCCTCTCTGATTGTCCGTCCGTTTGAGGATGGTATGCCGAACTGAATCGTAAATCCGTGCCCATAGCTTTCTGCAAGCTAACCCAAAATCGTGAAGTGAATCTTGGGTCACGATCCGAAACTATGGATACTGGCATGCCATGCAATCTCACAATCTCGTTCACGTACATACTAGCAAGACGTTCAAGGGAATAAGTCTCACGTATCGGCAAGAAATGAGCGGACTTGGTTAATCTATCAACAATAACCCAAATAGCATCTATGCCTTGAGAAACCTTGGGAAGACCCGTAACAAAATCCATAGTAATGTGTTCCCACTTCCATTTCGGAATCTCAAGTGGTTGCAATGGACCCTTTGGCACTTGATGCTCCGCCTTTACACGTTGACAAGTTAAACACCTCGAGATAAACTCCGCGATCTCTCTTTTCATATTGCTCCACCAAAATGTATGTCGAAGATCGTGATACATTTTGGTACTCCCAGGATGGATTGCAAACGGTGTGTTGTGTGCCTCCATCATTATTCTATGCTTCAAGTCAAAATCGTTAGGAACACAAAGTCTGGAGTTGACTCGAAGTATTCCTTCTTCATCGATTCTTGCTTCTGGAATAGCACCTTCTTGCACTTTCTTCTTCATACGCATCAGCTCCATGTCCGTAGCTTGAGCAGCTTTAACTTTATCGATTAAAGTCGGTTCTACTCGTATATTTGATATCATCATGTGGGTACTTGGAGCCTTCATCTCTATCTCCATCCTTTGCAAGTCATACAAAATGGGCCTTTGTGTTAACAACATTGCACTCGTACCCGCATATGATCTTCTACTCAATGCGTCAGCTACTACGTTTGCTTTTCCAGGATGATATTGGATGGTATGATCGTAATCTTTCAACAGCTCGAGCCAACGTCGCTGCCGCATGTTGAGTTCCTTTTGGGTGAAGAAATATTTGAGGCTTTTATGATCTGTATAGATCTCCACTTTCTCCCCATACAGGTAGTGTCTCCAGATCTTCAACGCAAAAACGACTGCTGCCAACTCCAAATCATGAGTAGGATAATTCCTCTCATATTCTTTGAGTTGTCGTGAGGCATAGGCTATGACTTTCCCATGTTGCATGAGAACACATCCTAACCCTTTGCCTGAAGCATCGCTGTAGATAACAAATCCATCCGAACCAGATGGTATTGTCAGAACAGGTGCCGAAATGAGTCTCCTCTTGAGTTCTTGGAAACTCTTCTCGCATTCCTCACTCCATACGAATTTTGTATCTTTCCGAGTCAGCTGAGTTAACGGAGTAGCGATTCGAGAAAATCCTTCCACAAATCTCCGATAATAACCAGCTAAGCCCAGAAAGCTACGTACTTCGATTACCGACTTAGGTTGCTCTCAACTGTGACTCATATCCCAACCTTGGATAGCACGTCACAATGACACCTATCAGTTTACTACCGCACGAATATGGCATCCCCTACGGAGAGTTTGGCTTCAGTACATTCCACAAAGGAAGTCACCAGATAAAGGCTCGGGTACAAACTTCTACAGTTAGGTTTTTAACTCCTGAAGTTCAATAGGAGCCATTCGATATGAGATTTTAGAAGTGAGTTTTGTACCAGATTCAAAGATGATACAAAATTCAATATCACGCGTAGGCCAAGAAATTCTTCAGGAAATACGTCAGGAAACAAACAACAGAAATATCACTCAAATCTGACGTATTTTTGTTCAAGTCCATGACATAGCTAAGAAAGCTTGACATCCGTTTTTCAATAAACGAATGACTTTACGGCTTGATATGAAAGAGTTTGACTTCAATGGTTTGGTTGCTTGAATTTGAATAACAGGTTGCTTAGGAATATGAAAACTAACAACCTTACGAAAACAATCAATTTTGGCATGATGAGTGGTTAACCAATCAATTCCTAAAATCACATCAAAAGCAAGTATCTTTAAAGAGATAAGATCAACAGGTAATGTGATAGTGCCAACTTGGATCATGCAAGATTTATAAACTGTAGATGTAACGAAGGTTTCACCCAACGGAGTTTCAACAGATAAGTTAAAGTCCAATTTCTCCGGAGTCAAGTTTAAACGTTGAGCACAAGCAGGAGAGATAAAAGAATGGGTAGAACCGGTATCTAGTAAAGTATAAACTTCGCAAGAATTCAAGATTAGCTTACCCGTGATCACCTCGTTCGGGTTTCTCGCGTTTTGGCCAGTAACGACAAACGCCCTTCCAGGAACCGCTGATTTCGACTTATCCGGGACAGCTTTTGGAGTCACCATCCCCGCTGAACTTGGTTTTGCTACAGAACACTCTCGAGCTATATGACCCTCCTTTCCACAGTTATAACATACCTTGGATTGTTGTGGGCAGTTTGGGCTGATATGTCCCTCTTTCCCACATTTGTAACATACGACCGGTGGTCGTTCTCCTCCCCTAGAAACAGTTGATGTTTGTGCTGACGTCTTCACGTTATCATTGTTGTACCTTCTCTTCTTGAAATCTCCTCCCGACTCGCTCCTTCTATTATCACGACCACGATTACCACCAGAGTGGTTACCGCTTTTGTCCGAATGTTTTCCTCCCTGCTGGTTTTCATTGCTTCGATGACTGCCGCCACCGGTATGACCCTGGTTGTGGTCCCTCGGTTGCACATACTCATTATCTCGCTCTAATAATTGAGCCCTGTTTACAACATCTGAATATAAAGAAAATTTATGAGAGATAAGATATTGTCGAATCTCGGGTTTTAGACCTCTCAGAAACATCCTTGTCATTCGTTCCTCATTTTCGACCAAATGAGGTGCAAACCTGGATAACTCTGCAAACTTCGCCTCGTACTGGGACACCGTCATGTTGTTTTGTTCCAGTCTGATAAACTCAACCTCCTTCATATGACGAATACTTTCAGGAAAGTACTTGTCATTGAACAGTTTTTGAAATGTTTCCCAGGACATGTTGAGTGCGTCAGGCTGGGTACGCTTCACAGACTCCCACCAGTAGTCTGCCTCACCGCGGAACATAAAGGTGGCGAATGGAACCTTCTGTTCCTCCGTGCATCCCAAGACATCGAATATCTTGGTAATTTGCTTGACCCACGTTTCCGCCATGATCGGATCCGGCTTTCCCTTAAATTCTGGTGGTCCCAATTCTTTGAACTGCTTAGCTGTGACAAACCGCGCGTTATCATTTCCACCCGTATTCTGCACACGAGTCTCCCTCGTCTGATTTTGCATGAACTGCAAAAAGCTCCTAAACATTCCATCATTCATCGTTTGCTCGGTAACGTTGTTTACAGGAGGAATATTGCCTTCCTGTTGCACGTTCCCCTGGGTGGTGATCAAAGGTGTCTCCACGGTCTGATTTACTCCATTATTAACGTTCTCAGCTGCCATTCTTAAATACTGCCATAAAACAAGGGTTAATAGTCATGTCATATATTATCCCTATACTCTGACCGACCAAATAAACACCAAATAAACTTAGTCAGGTCATACTAGCGAAGGAATTCCCCGTCTCTCCCCTCCTAGTTCTTGTCTCACATCTCAGCCAGGGATCATATCCCTAAGCTCTGATACCAACTGTGACGCCCCCAAAATAGGTATACAACACCCATTCTGAGTCGCCAAATACATGGTACAGAAAGCAAACTACAACTTCAATAATACAATTGTCGTGCAAAATACGACAACACATACTGTGAGTTTAAATACAAATATTGTCTTCTAGACAATATCCACACTCAAATAAATCCTCATTACAATTATTCAAACACTATTTTACAGAAATAGTGAGGACTGCTAAAACATCTTTCTAGAACCATCACTCCATACCCCGACTAGATCCTGCTATGTTCTCACCTCCTGAGAAGAAAAATGGAACAAAAAGGAAAAGGGTGAGCTCAACTAGCCCAGTAAAGAATATTATGACTAAGATAATATACAACAAATTATCGTTAGTCTTCAACAGGGAAAAATCTGATAGAATATAATCGACAACAAGTTTTAGATCAACAACTGCAGCGGAAACAGCAAACCATTAGAAGAGTCAAGTAGAGAAAGAATTCTACTATCTTCTAAGATTTAAAAGTCCATCATCAATATTTTATCCCTGTAACATCAATTAATAATCATCTTTACCAAATATTCATCTTTGCACTACAGGCCAAAGATATTCATTTGTATCACCTGTCAGTCATGTTCATCTCAACACCTGTTCATCTTTGCACTACAGGCCAAAGATATTCATCAAGTAATCATACATCTTTGCACTACAGGCCAAAGATATTCAGTAATATCATCATTTAGGACTGAGGATGATGAAAAATATCTTAAAGAGAACGAATCCAATGAGACAGAAGGACAAATAGTAGGGATTCGTATAACAGTTTATCCAAGATCAATAATACTTCATAATAATCAATTGTGAAGCAGAATTCAAAAATAAAGATCAAAACATGGATACAATCAAAGATAGTAACCATAATAGACATCTTGGACAAAAAGGAAAAATTTTATTTTTCGGTGAATAGTGCCGTATTCGTGAATAGTGCCGTATACGTGAATAGTGCCGTATACGTGAATAGTAACCCCGACACAAAAAGTTCCAAATTTGATAAAAACTCATATCAATATTTCAGCATAATGATATTGAAGAAAATAATATCATTTAAGAAGAAAATAATATCCCTTACCTCAAAATATCAGTACTTCTGGTCGGAATACCGGTATAAGGCTGAAAGAAACTTGCTCTGATGAATAGAAACTCTCAAAGTATCTAAATACTCACAAAATACACTCAATAATCTAGAGAGAGAAAGAGAGAAAACTTGTTTCTGGTGTGATTTTCAATTCTAACTTAGCCCTCTATTTATAGGAAAATTTTAGTAGGTTTGACCTGCAACCTGATGGCTTTACCTGCTACTATTCCCACCCACCACATTTGAAATATAATTCAGCACATTTCTTCACCAACCACAAGTGGGGCCCACCAATTCTAGAATTTTCCATCAAAATGATAAACTCCGAAAATTCAACAATTTCTGAACCAGTCATCTCTTAAAATTCATAATAAATCATACGTTCATTTTTAACGGTTCAAAATTTGTGGACATATACTCAACTTATATATGTATAACATATCCAAAAATTACCACGATCCAACGGTCGGATTAAAAATTATAACCCCCGCAAAATATCTCAAAAACCCTGATTTTTAATACCTCCATTCCGACAAAAATACTGATAAAAACCTCAACATTAACTCCTTCATTTTTAACCACAAAAATATATCCCTCATTTATATCCACATAAAATAAATATTTCCTTATCATATGAATCAATAATTAATTATTCACAAATAATATTACAGAATCACATTTATGACAACCAGGCCGTTCCCAGGAAAGAGGGGGCTTTCCAATAAGGATTTCTCCTTACTGGCGCGCAATTAGATGACCAAACCTCTCCTTAGACAGAACTTTCTAGACATTGCCAATAATGTTATCTAATAATATTATTCAAATAATATGAATTATTGATCTGATAATGGAAAATACTGTGCAGCAACAATTATTGAAACAACAATAATATAAAATATCAACGCAGCAATTATTGAATCAATAAAATAAAATATTGAATAATAACTACTGTAACAATTATTGAGTAGTGCCTTCTTACGTAAGAATCAATAATTGGTGCAATACCGTGTGCTACTGTATTTTAACCACCGGGTATTCCAACAGTATTAACGGTAACAACTACGCCGTTATTTATAAATAACTTATACTTGTCGTTTTCTTCATCCAATCGCTTTTCGTTATGGGTCCCACACAAGGCTGCGCCGTCGTACGAATATTCTCCGACAGCAAGAATATTCCACGACCAAACGAATATTCCCCGACAAAATGAATATTTTATAACCACTTGCTTATTTTACAAAATTTGCACATTTCACCCATAACCAAAGTATTATATCAAATTAACCCCTTATTATTCACAATAATATTTAGAGAAAATTTGATTTTATTCATTAATAAGTTGGGGTCTTACAAAAATGACTGCTGCCAACTCCAAATCATGAGTAGGATAATTCCTCTCATATTCTTTGAGTTTTCGCGAGGCATAGGCTATGACTTTCCTATGTTTCATGAGAACACATCCTAACCCTTTGCCTGAAGCATCGTTGTAGATAACAAATCCATTAGAACCAGATGGTATTGTCAGAACAGGTGCTGAAATGAGTCTTCTCTTAAGTTCTTGAAAACTCTTCTCACAATCCTCGCTCCAACCGAATTTTGTAGAATTTTGTATCCTTCCGAGTCAGCTGAGTTAACAGAGTAGCGATTCTAGAAAATCCTTCCACGAATCTCCGGTAATACCCAGCTAAGCCCAGAAAGCTACGTACTTCGGTCATCGACTTCTGTTGCTCCCAACTTTGTATGGCTTCAGTCTTCGCCGGGTCGACAGATACTCCATGTTTTGACACCACGTGCCCAAGGAATGCTACTTCCTCAAGCCAGAACTCACATTTCTTCAATTTAGCATATAGCTTGTTTTCACGAAGCCTTTGCAGTATCAGCTTCAAATGGCGCTCATGATCTTCACGGCTTTGGGAATAGATGAGGATGTCATCAATAAAGACAACAACGAACTGATCTAAATATTCTTTGAATACACGGTTCATCATATCCATGAAGGCAGCAGGAGCATTAGTCAATTCAAAAGACATGACTAAGCCCGTACCGAGTTCTGAAGGCAGTCTTTGGAATATCTTCAGTTTTAATCTTCAGCTGATGATATCCAGAACGAAGATCGATCATTGAAAAGAATTGTGCTCCTTGCAACTGGTCAAACAGGTCATCAATGCGAGGTAGTGGATACATATTCTTAATAGTGACATGATTCAATTCTCGGTAGTCGATACAAAGTCGCATACTCCCGTCTTTCTTCTTTACGAATAACACAGGAGCACCCCAAGGAGATGTACTAGGACGAATAAAACCGATGTCCAACAACTCCTGTAGTTGAACCTTTAACTCCTAAAGTTCAATAGGAGCCATTCGATATGGGGTTTTAGAAATGGGCTTTGTACCAGGTTCAAGGTCAATAAAGAATTCAACTTCACGTTCTGGGGGTAGACCGGGAAGTTCTTCAGGAAATACGTCAGGAAATTCACTAACAACAGAAATATTATTCAAATCTGACGTGTTTTTGTTCAAGTCCATAACATGGGCTATGAAAGCTTGACATCTATTTTTCAATAAACGAATGGCTTTATGGCTTGATATGACAGCGATTGATTTTAGTGGGTTTGGTTGCTTGAATTCGCATAACAGGTTGGTTAGGAATATGAAAACTAACAACCTTACGAAAATAATCAATTTTGGCATGATGAGTAGTTAACCAATTAATTCCGAAAATCACATAAAAAGCAAGTATCTTTAAAGAGATAAGGTCAATAGGTAATGTGATTGTACTAACTTGGATTAAGCAAGATTTATAAACTGTAGATGTAATAAAAGTTTCTCCTAATGAAGTCTCCACAAATAGGTCAAAGTCTAATTTCTCCGGAGTCAAGTTTAAACGTTGAGCACAAGCAGGAGAGATAAAAGAATGGGCAGAACCGGTATCTAATAAGGTATAAACTTCGTAAAAGTTTATGATTAGCTTACCCGTGATCACCTTGTTTGGGTTCCTCGCGTTTTGGGCAGTCACGACAAACGCCCTTCCAGGAACCACCGACTTTGACTTGTCCGGAACAGCCTTCGGAGTCACTATCCCCGTTGAACTTGGTTTCGCAATAAAACAATCTTTAGCTATATGACCTTCCTTTTCACAGTTATAACATACCTTGAACTGTTGTGGGCAGTTTGGGCTGATGTGTCCCTCCTTCCTGCATTTGTAACAAACGACCGGTGCTCGTTCTCCTCCCCTAAAAGCAGTTGATGTTTGTCCTGACGTCTTCACATTATCATTGTTGTACCTTTTCTTCTTGAAATCTCCTCCCGACTCGCTCCTTCTATTATCACGGCCACGATTACCACCAGAGTGGTTACCGCTTTTGTCCGAATATTTTCCTCCCTGGTGATTTTCATTGCTTCGATAACTGCCGCCACCGGTATGACCCTGGTTGTGGTCCCTCGGTTGCACATACTCATTATCTCGCTCTAATAATTGAGCCCTATTTACAACATCTGAATATAAAGAAAATTTATGAGAGATAAGATATTGCCGAATCTCAGGTTTTAGACCTCTCAGAAACATCCTTGTCATTCGTTCCTCATTTTCGACCAAATGAGGTACAAACCTGGATAACTCTCCAAACTTCGCCTCGTACTGGGACACCGTCATGTTGTTTTATTCCAGTCTGATAAACTCCACCTCCTTCATATGACGAATACTTTCAGGAAAGTACTTGTCATTGAACAATTTCTGAAATGTTTCCCAGGACATGTTGAGTGTGTCTGGCTGGGTACGCTTCACAGACTCCCACCAGTAGTCTGCCTCACCGCGGAACATAAAGGTGGCGAATGGAACCTTCTGTTCCTCCGTGCATCCCAAAACATCGAATATCTTGGTAATTTGTTTGACCCACATTTTCGCCATGATCGGATCCGGCTTTCCCTTAAATTCTGGTGGTCCCAATTCTTTGAACTGCTTGGCTGTGACAAACCGCGCGTTGTTATCATTTCCACCCGTATTCTGCACACGAGTCTCCCTCGTCTGATTTTGCATGAACTGTAAAAAGCTCCTAAACATTTCATCATTCATCGTTTGCTCGGTAACGTTGTTTACAGGAGGAATATAGCCTTCTTGTTGCACGTTCCCCTGGGTGGTGATCAAAGGTGTCTCCACGGTCTGATTTACTCCATTATTAACGTTCTCAGCTGTCATTCTTAAATACTGCCATAAAACAAGGGTTAATAGTCATGTCATATATTATCCCTATACTCTGACCGACCAAATAAATACCAAATAAACTTAGTCAGGTCATACTAGCGAAGGAATTCCCCGTCTCTCCCCTCCTAGTTCTTGTCTCACATCTCAGCCAGGGATCATATCCCTAAGCTTTGATACCAACTGTGATGCCCCCAAAATAGGTATACAACACCTATTCTGAGTCGCCAAATACATGGTACAAAAAGCAAACTACAACTTCAATAATACAATTGTCGTACAAAATACGACAACACATATTGTGAGTTTAAATACAAATATTGTCTTCTAGACAATATCCACACTCAAATAAGTCCTCATTACAATTATTCAAATACTATTTTACAGAAATAATGAGGACTGCTAAAACATCTTTCTAGAACCATCACTCCATGCCCCGACTAGATCCTGCTATGTTCTCACCTCCTGAGAAGAAAAAATGGAACAAAAATGAAAAGGGTGAGCTCAACTAGCCCAGTAAAGAATATTATGACTAAGATAATATACAACAAATTATCATTAGTATTCAACAGGGAAAAATCTGATAGAATATAATCGACAACAAGTTTTAGATCAACAACTGCATCGGAAACAACAAACCATTAGAAGAGTCAAGTAGAGAATGAATTCTACTATCTTCTAAGAGTTAAAAGTCCATCATCAATATTTTATCCCTGTAACATCAATCAATATACATCTTGAATCAAATATTCATCTTTGCACTACAGGCCAAAGATATTCATTTGCCAGTCGGTCATGTTCATCTCAACACCTGTTCATCTTTGCACTACAGGCCAAAGATATTCATCAGGTAATCATACATCTTTGCACTACAGGCCAAAGATATTCAGTAATATCATCATTTAGGACTGAGGATGATGAAAAATATCTTAAAAAAAACGAATCCAGTTAGACAGAAGGACAAATAGTAGGGCTTCGTATAACAGTTTATCTAAGATCAATAATACTTCATAATAATCAATTGTAAAGCAGAATTTAAAAATAAAGATCAAAACATGGATACAATCAAAGATAGTAACCATAATAGACATCTTGGACAAAAAGGAAAAATTTTATTTTTCGGTGAATAGTGCCGTATTCGTGAATAGTATCGTATACGTGAATAGTGCCGTATACGTGAATAGTAACCCCGACACAAAAAGTTCTAAATTTGATAAAAAAAAACTCATATCAATATTTCAGCATAATGATATTGAAGAAAATAATATCATTTAAGAAGAAAATAATATCTCTTACCTCAAAATATCAGTACTTCTGATCGGAATATCGGTACAAGGCTGAAGGAAACTTGCACTGATAAATAGAAACTCACAAAGTATCTAAATACTCACAAAATACACTCAATAATCTAGAGAGAGAAAGAGAGAAAACTTATTTTTGGTGTGATTTTTAATTCTAACTTAACCCTCTATTTATAGGAAAATGTTAGCACGCCGAAGCAGACTTAACCTGCAACCTGATGGCTTTACCTGCTACTATTCCCACCCACCATATTTGAATAAAAATCTCAGCATATTTTCACCAACCAAAAGTGGGGCCCACCAATTCTAGAATTTTCTGCCAAAATGACAAATTCCGCAACTTCTACAATTTCTGAACTAGTCATCTCGTAAAATTCATAACAAATCATACGTTCATTTTTAACTGTTCAAAATTTGTGGACATATACTCAACTTATATATGAATAACATATCCAAAAATTATCACGATCCAACGGTCGGATTAAAAATTATAACCCCCGCAATATTTCTCAAAAACCCTGATTTGATTTTTAATACCTCCATTCCGATAAAAATACTGATAAAACACCTCAACATTAACTCCTTCATTTTTAACCACAATAAATATATCCAACATTTATATCCATATAGAATAAATATTTTCTTATCATATGAATCAATAATTAATTATTCACAAATAATATTACAGAATCACATTTATGACAACCAGGCAGTTCCCAGGAAAGAGGGGGCTTTCCAATAAGAATTTCTCCTTACAGGCGCGCAATTAGGTGATCAAACCTCTCCTTAGACAGAACTTTCTAGACATTGCCAATAATGTTATCAAATAGTATTATTCAAATAATATGAATTATTGATCTGATAATGGGAAATACTGTACAGTAACAATTATTGAAACAACAATAATATAAAATATCAACGCAACAATTATTGAATCAATAAAATAAAATATTGAACAGTAACTACTGTAACAATTATTGAGTAGTGCCTTCTTACGTAAGAATCAATAATTGGTGCAATACCGTGTCCTACTGTATTTTAACCACCAGGTATTCCAACAGTATTAACGGTAACAACTACACCGTTAATTATAAACAACTTATACTTGTCGTTTTCTTCATCCAATCGCTTTCCGTTATGGGGCCCACACAAGGCTGCGCCGTCGTACGAATATTCCCCGACAGCAAGAATATTCCACGACCAAACGAATATTCACCGACCAAAAATGAATATTTTATAACAACTTGCTTATTTGAAATATTTGCACATTTTACCCATAACTAACCACATTATCAAATCAACCCTTTCTATTTCAAAATAATAAATAGAGAAAATTTAATTTCATTTATTAATAAGTTGGGGACTTACAATATATCTTCAAAACAAAGGTTAATTGACATATCACAATTTGTCAACTTATCAAGTAAACAATTTCAGCTTAGGTAAGTCACACACTAGCGAAGTATATAACTCGTCTCTCCCTTCCTAGTTCTAGACTCTTATCTCCGCTAGCGACCATATCCCTAAGCTCTGATACCAAATGTGACGCCCCCAAAATTAGGTATACATCACCCATTCTGAGTCTCCAAATACATGGTACAAAATTCAAATACAACTTCATTTATACAACTGTTGAACTGTCGTATAGAATACGACAACAGTTAACTGTGAGTTTTAATACAAATGTATGTAGCTCTCATGGTGTCTCGACCACAACCTTACAATGGTACTTTATATAAAAGTATAGTCAAAAATTATTTTAGAAATTAAAATCTTTGGGAAGTGTTCAAAGAAACATTCGTACATGGGAGGCCATGCGTCTAGGTTATAATAGATATTATATGTCCACAGAATTATCCTTGGTTGACCCAATAGTCCCTAAAGAAAAATGAGAAGATTACTATCATCTTCTTTCCAATGGTGAGTCTTCTCTTGCATATAACTATCTCCACTGTCTCCAAGTGAATATTATATTTCAAATAAACTCCAAGATCATATAGGTAGTGCCCATAGATATACTCAGCAAGTGGATGCGCACAACCCTGTCTTATGATAACACGAGGTTGTATGTCATTACACATCTTGTATAACAGTGGCAAAACACCCTTCCAAAGTTGGGTTCACCTCACCCTATTCAGTTCACCAAAATTAAATATCAAATGACGTATACAATACGACACACTTATCTAAAGTTCTCAATAAAAATTATTTTCATACTATTTAGGGAGAACCTCAACTGTAACGACCCCAAAACAGGTCCATTCCATCCAACCTATTCTGAGTCGCCAAATACATGGTACAGAAAATAACTACAACTTTATTACAATAATTGTCGTGCAAAATACAACAACACATATGCTGTGAGTTTGGATACAAATATATACCAAATGTGACATATGTCCCAACCGTGGACAACACCTCACAATGACACCTTACATAAAGGTATAGTCAAAAACTGTTTTAGAAATAAGAATCTTTGGGAAGTGCTCAAGAAAATCTTTGTACATGGGAGGCCATGCATCTAGGTTGTGATAGATATCATATGACCATATAATTATCCTTGGTTGGCCCAATATACCCCAAAAAAATGAGAAGATTACTATCATATTCTTCCCAATGGTGAGTCTTTTCTTGACTTATCATTATCTCAACTGTCCCTAATTGAGAATTATACATCAAACAAACACCAAGTTTATATAGGTAGTGCTCGTAAATATACTCAGCAAGTGGATGAGCACAATCCTGTCTTATGATGACACGAGGTTGTATGTCATTAGACATCTTGTATAGTGGCAAAACACCCTTCCAACGTTGGGTTCGCTTCACCCTAGATGATTCACCAAATATAACTCCTAAATGATGACCATCGTTCTATTCCCATGTTACCCCCGCTCGACCCAGCTATACTCTTATTACCTCAAAAGTGCAGTATTTCTGACTAGAATGCAAAGCCGAAGGAGACTTGCACTGAATAGCAACTCTCAAAGTATCTAAATACTCACAAAATATGCTTCATAATATAGAGAGAGAAAGAGAGAAAGCTTATGTTTCTGGTGTGATTTTCAATTCTAACTTAGCCCTCTATTTATAGAAAAATGTTAGCACGCCGAAGCAGACTTAACCTGCAACCTGATGACTTTACCTGTTACTATTCCCACCCACCACATTTGAATAAAAATCTCAGCACATTTCTTCACCAACCAATAGTGGGGCCCACCAATTCTAAAATTTTCCACCAAAATGATTAACTCCGAAAATTTAACAATTTCTGAACCAGTCATCTCGTAAAATTCATAACAAATCATACGTTCATTTTTAACGGTTCAAAATTTGTGGACATATACTCAAATTATATATGTATAACATATCCAAATATTACCACGATCCAACGGTCGGATTAAAAATTATAACCCTCGTAAAATATCTCAAAAACCCTAATTTAATTTTCAATACCTCCGTTCCGACAAAAATACAGATAAAACACCTCAACATTAACTCCTTCATTTTTAACCACAAAAATATATCTCTCATTTATATCCACATAAAATAAATATTTCCTTATCATATGAATCAATAATTAATTATTCATAAATAATATTACAGAATCACATTTATGACAATCAGGTCGTTCTCAAGAAAGAGGAGGCTTTCCAATAAGAATTTCTCCTTACTGGCGCGCAATTAGATGACCAAACCTCTCATTAGACAGAACTTTCTAGACATTGCCAATAATGTTATCTAATAATATTATTCAAATAATATGAATTATTGATCTGATAATGAAAAATACTGTGCAGCAATAATTATTGAAACAACAATAATATAAAATATCAACGCAGCAATTATTGAATCAATAAAATAAAATATTGAACAGTAATTACTGTGACAATTATTCAGTAGTGCATTCTTACGTAAGAATCAATAATTTCAAAAATACTGTGTAATAACGCGTATTACTGTATTTTAATCACCGAGTATTCCAACAGTGTTAACGGTAACAACTACGCCGTTAATTATAAAAACTCAATTTTTGTCGTTATCTTCATCTGACCGTTTTCCGTTATGGGGCCCACAAATAGCTGCGCCGTCGTACGAATATTCTCCGACAGAAAGAATATTCCACGACCAACGAATATTCCCCGACAACAATGATTATTTTATAACCACTTGTTTATTTTGAAAAATTTTCACATTTCACCTATAACTTTAACTTTTTATCAATTTAACCATTTACTGAATTGTAATTATAATAAAAATTGAATACTTTTATTTCATAAAATTCGGGGTCTTACAATCTCCCCTCCTTATGAAATTTTGTCCTCGAAATTTACGTACCTAGTAATTCAAAGAGTTGAGAATACCTTGCTTTCATTTCAGATTCCATCTTTCCTGTCATCATGATTTCTCCATTGCTCATCTCCTGTATATCAGATATCATTCTAGAATACAACTTCCAAACAAGGGTTAATTGAACAAATTAACATATCACATAATATCCCGATATTATGACTGACCAATAAATAAGCTTAGGTAGGACACACTAGCGAAGGATTTACTCATCTCTCCCCTCCTAGTTCTATTTCCCGATCTCCGCCAAAGATCATATCTCTAAGCTCTGATACCAAACTGTAACGACCCCAAAACATGTCCATTCCATCCAACCTATTCTGAGTCGCCAAATACATGGTACAAAAAATAACTACAATTGTATTACAATAATTGTCGTGCAAAATACAACAACACATATGCTGTGAGTTTGGATACAAATATATACCAAATGTGACATATGTCCCAACCGTGGACAACATCTCACAATGAAACCTTACATAAAGGTATAGTCAAAAACTGTTTTAGAAATGAGAATCTTTGGGAAGTGCTCAAGGAAACCTTTGTACAAGGGAGGCCATGCATCTAGGTTGTGATAGATATCATATGGCTATAAATTTATCCTTGGTTGACCCAATATACCCCAAAGAAAAATGAGAAGATTACTATCATATTCTTCCCAATGGTGAGTCTTCTCTTGACTTATCATTATCTCCACTGTCCCTAATTGAGAATTATACTTCAAACAAACACCAAGATTATATAGGTAGTGCTCGTAAATATACTCAGCAAGTGGATGAGCACAATCCTGTCTTATGATGACACGAGGTTGTATGTCATTAGACATCTTCTATGATAGTGGCAAAACACCCTTCCAACGTTGGGTTCGCTTCACCCTAGATGATTCACCAAATATAACTCCTAAATGATGACCACCGTTTTATTCCCCTGTTACCCCCGCTTGACCCAGCTACACTCTTATTACCTCAAAAGTGCAGTATTTCTGACTAGAATGCAAAGCCAAAGGAGACTTACACTGAATAGCAACTCTCAAAGTATCTAAATACTCACAAAATATGCTTCATAATATAGAGAGAGAAAGAGAGAAAGCTTATGTTTCTGGTGTGATTTTCAATTCTAACTTAGCCCTCTATTTATAGGAAAATATTAGCACGCCGAAGCAGACTTAACCTGCAACCTGATGGCTTTACCTGCAACTATTCTCACCCACCAAATTTGAATAAAAATCTCAGCACATTTCTTCACCAACCAATAGTGGGGCCCACCAATTCTAGAATTTTCCACCAAAATGATTAACTCCGAAAATTTAATAATTTCTGAACCATTTATCTCGTAAAATTCATAACAAATCATACGTTTAAATTTAACGGTTCAAAATTTGTGGACATATACTCAAATTATATATGTATAACATACCTAAATATTACCACAATCCAACGGTCAGATTAAAAATTATAACCCTCGCAAAATATCTCAAAAACCCTAATTTAATTTTCAATACCTCCGTTCCGACAAAAATACAGATAAAACACCTCAACATTAACTCCTTCATTTTTAACCATAAAAATATATCTCTCATTTATATCCACATAAAATAAATATTTCCTTATCATATGAATCAATAATTAATTATTCACAAATAATATTACAGAATCACATTTATGACAATCAGGTCGTTTCTAGGAAAGAGGGGGCTTTCCAATAAGAATTTCTCCTTACTGGCGCGCAATTAGATGACCAAACCTCTCCTTAGACAGAACTTTCTAGACATTGCCAATAATGTTATTTAATAATATTATTCAAATAATATGAATTATTGATCTGATAATGGGAAATACTGTGCAACAACAATTATTGAAACAACAATAATATAAAATATCAACGCAGCAATTATTGAATCAATAAAATAAAATATTGAACAGTAATTACTGTGACAATTATTCAGTAGTGCCTTCTTACGTAAGAATCAATAATTTTAAAAATACTGTACAATAACGCGTATTACTGTATTTTAACCACTGGGTATTCCAACAGTGTTAACGGTAACAATTACACCGTTAATTATAAAAATTCAATTTTTGTCGTTATCTTCATCTGACCGTTTTACGTTATGGGGCCCACAAATAGATGCGTCGTCGTACGAATATTCCCCGACAGACAGAATATTCCACGACCAACGAATATCTTCCGACAACAATGATTATTTTATAACCACTTGTTTATTTTGAAAAAATTTTACATTTCACCCATAACTTTAACTTTTTATCAATTTAACCATTTACTGAATTGTAATTATAAGAAAAATTGAATACTTTTATTTCATAAAATTTGGGGTCTTACATCAACAGCTATAGACCACCGTTCTAATCCTCTTAATACCCCGCTCGACCCAGCTACACTTTTATTACCTGAAAGAAATTGTGAAGCAAAACAGTGAGCACAACTAGCCCAGTAAAGAATATCATGACTAAAGATAATTAAATTATCAATAGCCTTCATCAATAACAAATCAGAGACTTATAACATATGGTAGATAATAAAACTTTTCAACCATAGTTGCAGCGGAACGAGCAATCCATTAGAAGAGTCAAATAGACCATAAGGTCTATTATCTTCTCTATGTTAAAAGTCCACCAATAATATTTTATCCCTGTAACATCAATCAACAATTCCCGTCCACGATCATGTGAATAACTCATAATCACAATTGTGATTCTAAATTTCTCTTCGCACCCAGGACGAAGATAATTTTCATCACATGTCTTCACCTGAAACATCAAAAATCATGGTTATACCAAATCACAATTCCTGCTCGTAATCATTAAATTATCTTTGCACTACGGCCAAAGATATTCATTATTATCACATCCATGAATTAATATTTCATTGCTGAGTCTCAGCTCGATAATTAATCCACATCATCGAATCATCCCTGCACTACAGGCCAAGGATATTCTTTAGTATCACGACCACGAATTATCCATGCACTGCGGGCCAAAGATAATCGTGTTTTCATCAACGGTCCTGATCATGCCATAAAATAATTCATCTTTGCACCCTTGGCCGAAGAGAATCCATAGCCATAATCATACCAAAAACTGTCCATCAATGCACTACGGGCCAATGAGGACTTTTTTCACATCATTTGTAACATTACGGTCATGATTATACCGAATAATCCATGGTCATAATCATACCAAGTCCATCTATGCACTAAAGGCCCAGATGACTTTCAACAAAATATAAACATGAGGATGATGACAATGATATAAGAATTCAATAAAACAAGTTTAAGAATTAATTTATCTAGGAACCAATAACGTCCAAATTGTCAACATGATACTGCTTTGTAGAGTAAAATTCAAGAATGCTCAGAAGAATATTTCCATGAAAAGATACTGGATGAAGCGCAAATATCAAGGATATTTCACTAATTTCATGGAGTATAAAATCCCCAAAACTTTAACCAACTGAGTATAATAGAATATATGAAACTTCAAATAAATTTTCGCCGCCTGCGGTAATCCACTTAGACAGATCATGTCCATAATTTAATAAGAAATGAATACAAATGATCATTCACCATGCATGTGGTAATCCACATAGACAGGTTATTCCAA
The DNA here is from genome assembly GCA_016801055.1 of Panax notoginseng. Taxonomy (NCBI): domain Eukaryota; kingdom Viridiplantae; phylum Streptophyta; class Magnoliopsida; order Apiales; family Araliaceae; genus Panax; species Panax notoginseng. Next base: position 9,088,271 of record CM029016.1, read on the forward strand.
CATAATAATAAAGAATGGAACCAGGTCATGCGTAAACGCACAGACAGGATATTCCGACAGAATAATAAAGAACGAAACCAGGTCAGGCGAAATTCGCGCCGACGGGATATTCCAACAAAATATTGAAGAATGGAATAACAACAGAAATCACCATGCATGTGATAGACCGCACAGACAGGTTACTCCAACAGAATAATAATTAATGGAACCAGGTCAGGCGTAGTACGCACCAACAGGATATTCCGACAGAATAATAAAGAATAGAATAATAGAAGAATTTTACCATGTATGATGTACTTCGCATAAACAGGTTATTCCAACATAATAATAAAGAATAGAATAACAGAAGTTCTCTTCATGAATACAAAAGAAATAATACCCCTTACGGGTACAACAAATTATATCATTTACGAGTACAACAAATAATATCCCTTACCTTTGAAAGAAGAGTATTCTGACTGGTAGGGCGAGGATATACTCGAAGAAAACTTGCACTACGCTCAAAGTTTTCTTAAACTCTAAAGATATACGCTTAAGATTATAGAAGAAGAACTCTCTCTATAGTTTCTCTCTCTAGAGTTTTAGTGAATTCGTAAGAAATAATGAATGAATGAGCTTCTATTTATAGAAGAATGGACTGCATAGTAATTAATTCATGAACGGTCCAGATTGATTTACTTTTAATCGGACGGTCCATATTTAAAGCAAAATCTTTTAAATAAAATATAATATATTCTATTTATAATATAATAAAAAGAATAACTTTATAAAAGTATTCTGTTTTATATAAAAATTTACTATGCAAAATACTATGCAACACTAAGTATAATAAAATATAATATATTCTATTTATAGAATAACTTTATAAAAGTAATTCTGTTTTATATAAAAAAAATTTACTATGTAAAATACTATGTATAATAGAATATAATATATTCTATTTATAGAATAACTTTATAAAAGTATTTTATTTTATATAAAAAGTTTTTCTATTTTATTACATTAATAATACTAATAAAACAAAACTAAGTGACTTATCACGTAAATATTAATAATCAATACCGTGTGCTACTATGCAACCACGCGTATTACTGTACTTTTACTACCGAGTAGTTCAACAGTTTTAACGGTAAAACTTCCGCCGTTATTCTCATAAAAATATTTTTGTCGTTTTCTCAATTCAACAATAATTCTGTTGTGGGGTCCACCAATGATTGCACCGTCGTACGGACATTCCCCGACAAAAAGAATATTTTATATCAACTTGCTTACTTTAAAAAAAATTCACATATTAACCTTAACTTTAAACTTTTATCAATTTAACTATTTACCAAAATAGAAAAAAATTGAATACTTTTATTTCATAAAATTCGGGGTCTCACAATCTTCCCTCCTTATGAAATTTCGCCCTCGAAATTTACGTACGTACCTGATATTCGAAGAGATGAGAATACCTTGCTTTCTTTTTGGATTGTATCTTCCCGGTTATATCCTCTATATCATGATTTTTCCATTGCTCATCTCCTGTATTTCAGATATCATTCTAGAATATATCTTCAAAATAAAGGTTAATTGACATATCACAATTTATTAACTTATCAAGTAAATAATTTCAGCTTAGGTAAGTCACACACTAGCGAAGTATATAACTCGTCTCTCCCCTCCTAGTTCTAGACTCTTATCTCTGCCAGCGACCATATCCCTAAGCTCTAATACCAAATGTGATGCCTCTAAAATTAGGTATACATCACCCATTCTGAGTCGTCAGATACATGGTACAAAATTTAAATACAACTTCATTTATACAACTGTTGAACTGTCGTATAGAATACGACCACAGTTAACTGTGAGTTTTAATATATTCTATTTATAATATATTCTATTTAGAATAGAATATAATATATTCTATTTATAGAATAACTTTATAAAAGTATTTTATTTTATATAAAAAGTTTTTCTATTTTATTACATTAATAATACTAATAAAACAAAACTAAGTGACTTATCACGTAAATATTAATAATCAATACCGTGTGCTACTATGCAACCACGCGTATTACTGTACTTTTACTACCGAGGAGTTCAACAGTTTTAACGGTAAAACTTCCGCCGTTATTCTCATAAAAATATTTTTGTCGTTTTCTCAATTCAACAATAATTCTGTTGTGGGGTCCACCAATGATTGCACCGTCGTACGGACATTCCCCGACAAAAAGAATATTTTATATCAACTTGCTTACTTTAAAAAAAATTCACATATTAACCTTAACTTTAAACTTTTATCAATTTAACTATTTACCAAAATAGAAAAAAATTGAATACTTTTATTTCATAAAATTCGGGGTCTCACAATCTTCCCTCCTTATGAAATTTCGCCCTCGAAATTTACGTACGTACCTGATATTCGAAGAGATGAGAATACCTTGCTTTCTTTTTGGATTGTATCTTCCCGGTTATATCCTCTATATCATGATTTTTCCATTGCTCATCTCCTGTATTTCAGATATCATTCTAGAATATATCTTCAAAATAAAGGTTAATTGACATATCACAATTTATTAATTTATCAAGTAAATAATTTCAGCTTAGGTAAGTCAAACACTAGCGAAGTATATAACTCGTCTCTCCCCTCCTAGTTCTAGACTCTTATCTCTGCCAGCGACCATATCCCTAAGCTCTAATACCAAATGTGATGCCTCTAAAATTAGGTATACATCACCCATTCTGAGTCGTCAGATACATGGTACAAAATTTAAATACAACTTCATTTATACAACTGTTGAACTGTCGTATAGAATACGACCACAGTTAACTGTGAGTTTTAATACAAATGTATGTAGCTCTCATGGTGCCTCGACCACAACCTTACAATGCTACTTTACATAAAAGTATAGTCAAAAACTGTTTTAGAAATTAAAATCTTTGGAAAATACTCAAGGAAACCTTCGTACATGGGAGGCCATGTGTCTAGGTTATAATAGATATCATATGTCCACAGAATTATCCTTAGTTGGCCCAATAGACCCCAAAGAAAAATGAGAAGATTACTATCATCTTCTTTCCAATGGTGAGTCTTCTCTTGACATATAACTATCTCCACTGTCTCCAAGTGAATATTATATTTCAAATAAACTCCAAGATCATATAGGTAGTGCCCATAGATATACTTCGCAAGTGGATGAACACAACCCTGTCTTATGATAACACGAGGTTGTATGTCATTAGACATCTTGTATGATAGTGGCAAAACACCCTTCTAAAGTTGGGTTCACCTCACCCTATTCAGTTCACCAAAATTAAATATCAAATAACGTATACAATACGACACACTTATCTAAAGTTCTCAATAAAAATTATTTTCATACTATTTAGGGAGAACCTCAACAGCTATAGACCACCGTTCTAATCCTCTTAATACCCTGCTCGACCCAGCTATACTTTTATTACCTGAAAGGAATTGTGAAGCAAAAGGGTGAGCACAACTAGCCCAGTAAAGAATATCATGACTAAAGATAATTAAATTATCAATAGCCTTCATCAATAACAAATCAGAGACTTATAACATATGGTAAATAATAAAACTTTTCAACCATAGTTGCAGCGGAACGAGCAATCTATTAGAAGAGTCAAATAGACCATAAGGTCTATTATGTTCTCTATGTTAAAAGTCCACCAATAATATTTTATCCCTATAACATCAATCAACAATTTCCGTCCACGATCATGTGAATAACTCATAATCACAATTGTGATTCTAAATTCCTCTTCGCACCCAGGACGAAGATAATTTTCATCACCTGTCTTCACCTGAAATATCAAAAATCATGGTTATACCAAATCACAATTCCTGCTCGTAATCATTAAACCATCTTTGCACTACGGCCAAAGATATTTATTATTATCACATCCATGAATTAATATTTCATTGCTGAGTCTCAGCACGATAAATAATCCACATCATCGAATCATCCCTGCACTACAGGCCAAGGATATTCTTTAGTATCACGACCACGAATTATCCATGCACTATAGGCCAAAGATAATCATCAACGGTCCTGATCATGCCATAAAACAATTCATCTTTGCACCCTTGGCCGAAGAGAATCTATAGCCATAATCATACCAAATACTGTCCATCAATGCACTACGGGCCAATGAGAACTTTTTTCACATCATTTGTAACATTACGGTCATGATTATACCGAATAATCTATGGTCATAATCATACCAAGTCCATCTATGCACTACAGGCCCAGATGACTTTCAACAAAATATAAACATGAGGATGATGACAATGATATAAGAATTCAATAAAACAAATTTAAGAATTAATTTATCTAGGAACCAATAACGTCCAAATTGTCAACATGATACTGTTTTGTAGAGTAAAATTCAAGAATGCTCAGAAGAATATTTCCATGAAAAGATACTGGATGAAGCACAAATGTCAAGGATATTCCACTAATTTCATGGAGTATAAAAGCCCCAAAACTTTAACCAACTGAGTATAATAGAATATATGAAACTTCAAATGAATTTTCGCCGCCATGCGGTAATCCACTTAGACAGATCATGTCCATAATTTAATAAGGAATGAATACAAATGATCATTCACCATGCATGTGGTAATCCACATAGACAGATTATTCCAACAGAAGAATAAAGAATGGAACCAGGTCATGCGTAAACGCACAGACATGATATTCTGACAAAATAATAAAGAACGGAACAAGGTCAGGCGAAATTCGCACCGACAGGATATTCTAACAAAATATTAAAGAATGGAATAACAACAGAAATCACCATGCATGCGATAGACCGCACAGACATGTTATTCCAATAGAATAATAATTAATGGAACCAGGTCAGGCGTAGTACGCACCAATAGGATATTCAGACAGAATAATAAAGAACAGAATAATAGAAAATTTTCATCATGTATGCGGTACTTCGCATAAACAGGTTATTCCAACATAATAATAAAGAATGGAATAACATAAGTTCTCTTCATGAATACAAAAGAAATAATACCCCTTACGGGTACAACAAATAATATCATTTACGAGTACAACAAATAATATCTCTTACCTTTGAAAGAAGAGTATTCCGACTGGTAGGGCGATGATATACTCGAAGAAAACTTGCACTACGCTTAAAGCTTTCTTAAACTCTAAAGAAATACGCTCAAGATTATAGAAGAAGAACTCTCTCTATAGTTTCTCTCTCTAGAGTTTTAGTGAATTCGTAAGAAATAATGAAGGAATGAGCTTCTATTTATAGAAGAATGGACTGCATAGTAATTAATTCATGAACGGTCCAGATTGATTTACTTTTAATCGGACGGTCCATATTTAAAGCAAAATCTTTTAAATAAAATATAAAATATTCTATTTATAATATAATAAAACGAATAACTTTATAAAAGTATTCTATTTTATATAAAAAGATTTTACTATGCAAAATATTATGCAACACTATGCATAATAAAATATAATATATTCTATTTATAGAATAACTTTATAAAAGTATTCTATTTTATATAAAAAGATTTTACTATGCAAAACACTATGCATAATAGAATATAATATATTCTATTTATAGAATAACTTTATAAAAGTATTCTGTTTTATTACATTAATAATACTAATAAAATAAAACTGAGTGACTTATCACGTAAACATCAATAATCAATACCGTGTGCTACTATGCAACCACGCGTATTACTGTACTTTTACTACTGAGTAGTTGAACAGTTTTAACGGTAAAACTTCCACCGTTATTCTCATAAAAATATTTTTGTCATTTTCTCAATCCGACAATAATTCTGTTGTGGGGTCCACCAATGATTGTACAGTTGTACGAACATTCTCCGACAAAAAAAATATTTTATATCAACTTGCTTACTTTAAAAAAAAATTCACATATTACCCTTAACTTTAAACTTTTATCAATTTAACTATTTACCAAAATAGAAAAAAATTGAATACTTTTATTTCATAAAATTCGAGGTCTCACATGATGGGTTGAAAGATGCGACTCCTTCGATATCTCGTGTTCGATCTTTGGTTAGGTGGGTGCGACATTCTCCTTCTAGGATTAAAAAATTCAAAGAATGTGTTGAAATTGAGAAAATTGAAAAAAAAACTTCAATGATCCTAAATGTGTCCACTAGATGAAACTCCACTTATTCTATGTTGAATGTGGCCATAGATTTTGAACGTGCTTTCAATAGGCTTGCAAGCAAAGATCCTTTATTCAAATTGGAAATGGAATCGGGTGATGGGTGGCCTACCATAGAAAATTGGGGAGTTATAAGAAAATTGGTGGTATTCTTGAAGTGTTTCTTTGACATTACGGTGAAGGTTTCGGGTACATCTTATATAACATCAAATACTTTTTTTGATGAATTTCTTGATCTTGATGATGCTTTGAATGAATTGTTATATGATGAGAATGACAATGACATGAGAGCAATGGCGTTGAGGATGAGAACAAAATTAGACAAATATTGGGAGAATGTTGAAAAGATGAATAAATTGTTGTACATTGCGGTTGTTCTAGATCTTAGACATAAATTTGTATTTATGGAATTTGTTTTCAATTCAATGTATGGGAGTGGGACTGAAATGGCAAAAAAATGATAAAATCGGTGCGTGATGCCATTGAGGAATTGTTTAAATGTAATAGTCTCAAATATGCATCCCAAAGTGCACATTCATCCCAAAGTGCACAATCATCCCAAAGTGCACAATCTAATGTGTCTAGTAAAAGTTTTGATGTGTGTGGTCGAGAAAGGACAAGGAGAAAGATGATGGATAAATTTGTAGAACACATTGCGGATGTTCAAGGAGGAGATAATACCGAATTAGACAAGTATTTGAGTGAGCATGTTGATCAAATGACTTCAAAATATAATGTTTTGGGTTGGTGGAAGAATAACTCTCCTAGATTTCCCATTCTCTCTCAAATGGCTAAGGATGTATTGGTGGTTCCTATATCAACCGTTGCTTCCGAGTCGGCATTTAGCACCGGTGGTCGTGTACTTGATTCATTTAGGAGTTCTTTAACTCCTAGAATGGCAAGCTCTTATTTGTGCTCAAGATTGGCTTCATTCAAGCAAACAACCAATATCCGTGGAGGAGAACTTAAATTCACTTGAAACAATTGAGAAAGGTAATCATTCATTTTAAATTATATAGTTTTCATTTATAATGTTTATATGTTAATGACTATCTTTAACTATTTTTATTTTCTTTTGATCTTAGAATTTGCGGAAGTTTTGGATATGGATGGTGGAATTTAATAGAAATTTGGCACTTGGCAGTTTTTACATCAGATGGATAACAGGTTTTTTTTAACCTTGGGTTTGTTTCAAGTTTCAAGTTTTTTGTTTTGTATCACTTAGTAATATCCTCACTGATTCAGAACTGTTAAAGCTCAATTTCAATTTCAAGACGTACGTAATTATTCACTAATTTTGAAAAGTGAATTGAAGGAATGTGTATTATTGATATCATACACATTTGTTTATTTGTGAAAGAGCATAACAGTATTTGGTTTGTTTGTTGGTATGGTAAATACTAAATAGTAGTATTTGGTTTGTTTGTTGGTATGGTAAAAATATGCAACAAGATAGCTAGAAAAAAAAGTACTCTTTTATTTGTTGGAGAAAGTAAATAGTAGTATTTGGTTTGTTTGTTTGTTGGTTTTCTGATCAGCCAATGCTTATTTGTATTTAGAAAAGTACTCTTTTATTTTGACTGAAATCTTTCTACTTTAAATGCAGTATTGTGGTCAGTGCATTTGTGGGAACTGCTGTCAGTGATGTGGCCTGCTGGTCTGATGGTCTGCTGTTAATCTTTCTTCTCTGTTACTCTGCTTGTTGCTCTGTTGCTGTTAGTTTGGACTTTGGACTGCATTTGATTATGAAGTAGGGTTGTTGTTGGCTTGTTGCTGGCTTGCTGCTATTTGTAATAATGTTATCATAACACTCTTTCTTTATGTCAAGTTTTAATCTTGGATTGTAGTTGTGTAAACTGTAAGGAAATCATGGACTTGTGTTACTCATTTGGATCAGTTAAATCATGAATGTGCTTGGAAGTTGGATCAGTTAAATGTTATTGTAATCTACTACTATAGATTTTTTTAAACTTGTCATGGAAGCAGGGTTAAAAAGCAACTGGTACAAATTTAGGTTCAAACCGGTACCGAACCGGTTCCGGACTGGTTAACGGGTTCGGTAAACTGGTCCAACCGGTACCGGTATCGGTATCCAATTTAGACTGAATTCGATAACCGGTTCGATTCGGTTCGGTCCGGTTAATTACCAATGCCCACCCCTAATTGTTATTGTATTTGTGAGTTTTAAAAATTAGAGAAAAGAAAAGAGAATTAGGAAAATTTAGAAAATAAATCAAAATACTTTTTTGTTTGTGAGTTTTTTAAGGAGAGAAAAAAAATAATTAATTTTTTTTTAAAGAAATTACTCCCAAAAATTTCATCCCAAACTTAGAAAGATTTAGAAATTTTTTTATTAAAAAAATTAGATGACTTATTAAAATATTAGAAATATCTTTTTAATAGTTGTCAAATGTAATTTTATACATGTAAAACAATAATATATTTTTTTATGTTAAAATTTCTTTCCGAAATTTATATATAATAATATTTTTTCTCTCTCTCACGCTCTTTCCTCTTATAAATTTTATTTATTTTGCCTCCCTCTTTAAACCCACTAGGCCACAAACATAAACCAAAATGGACTCATATTTCATATGAGCGAGAATTAATGCTAAATGCTAAATGATTTAGTTCCAAAATTCACAATTACCTTGAAGGAGATGAACTCAATGAAACCTTCATTCCGTTCTCAATCTCAAATTGTAAACCAAGTCCTAGCTGCAATGATCCAAAATCGCCCATTTGATTTGCAGCTTCCTGCAACAGGCAGCACAAATCCTTTTTTCAATCAAACATGGAGTTCTGAACTAGTCTCCGAGGTACTAAGATCTATACCCAGATCCTTCTTCCAATCCCCAAGGTCTATTGGTACTCAAAAAGGCTTTCGCCACCGTGCTCCGCTCAAACAGAGAAATCTCTTGGAAGAAATGAAAAGATCTCAGAAGGGTGTGCTTGTTCTTGGTCCAGCTGCTTATAGGAGCCCCCAAAAGGTAAAATTAGGATTGGACAAAGCAATGGAGTTTTACTATTGGGTTGAAAAGAAATTTGGGTTTACCCATAATGAATTGACTTGCAGAGAGATGGCTTGTGTTTTGGCTAAAGGGAATAAGGTGAAATCTCTATGGGATTTTCTGAAAGAAATGTCAAGGAGAGAAAATGGTGGGCTTGTGACAACTTCTACCGTTACGTGTTTGATAAAAGTCCTAGGAGAAGAGGGCTTAGTGGATGCAGCATTGGCAGCGTTCTACCGGATGAAGCAATTTCACTGTAAGCCAGATGTTTATGCTTATAATACAATCATTCATGCTCTTTGTAGAGTTGGGAATTTTAAAAAAGCAAAGTTTTTGTTGGAGCAAATGGAGTTACCAGGGTTTAGGTGTCCACCGGATACTTTCACTTACACTATATTGATTAGTTCTTATTGTAAGCATAGCTTGCTGACTGGATGCAGGAAAGCCATTAGGAGAAGGTTATGGGAAGCGAATCATTTGTTTCGTATTATGCTCTTTAAGGGTTTTGTTCCTGATGTTGTGACTTATAATTGTTTGATTGATGGTTGTTGTAAAACTTACAGAATTGAGAGGGCTCTGGAACTCTTTCATGATATGGTCAAAAGGGGTTGTCCCCCAAATCGGGTCACTTATAATTCTTTCATTAGATACTATAGTACTGTTAATGAGATTGATAAAGCTGTTGAGATGTTGCAAATGATGCAAAATATGAATCATGGGTTACCCACCACTAGTTCTTATACTCCAATAGTCCATGCCCTATGTGAAGTGGGAAGAGTGACGGAGGCATGGGATTTTCTTGTTCAGTTGGTTGAAAGAGGTTCGATTCCAAGAGAATATACTTACAGATTAGTTTGTGGCTTGCTGAAATCAGCAGGTGAGACTAATGTGTTAGATGATGAATTGTGTCAAAGGATAGAAGATGGAATTAGGAATAGATATAAGGATGTGATGATAGTGAAACCAATGATGAGCCAAAGTCCTAGGTTGGGTGAAGTTTGATGTCTAGGTGGAAGGAGGTATGAAGTCTGCAAGTCAAAAATATTTATGTCAAAAATCTACACGTAGATACCTTTGGTTCTTCAGGTGAGAACAAGAAAGTTAAGTTCTGTTTCAATTTTGTCTTAGTTACTGTTATTTATCTCATTGAGTTAAGGATACTTTTTCTTCAACTCTTGGGCATTTATGTTTGCTACTACACGTGCATTTTTAATCCCACTATACGTGCTTTACATTAACCGTCACTTTTTTCAAAGATACTGATAAAAAATACATTCTGATTAAATGAATAATTACGTAAAGATTTTCATTTAAAAGTGATGTCAAAAGGCAATGGTTTACTTTTAAGTCCTAATTAAATGAATAATTGAATATTCTTTTTCCTCATTTGCCCTTATTCATAATATGACTTGAAGCGTGCTTGATGTGATATCAAGACGTGCTAAGAACTGAAAGTTGTGTTATTTATTCTCAACCTCTTGTTGCATGTGGTAGTTTTCAGTATTTGCTATAAGAATTCAAATTGGTGTTTCAGGCTCAGATTTTTTTTCTTCGATACTTTGATATGACTCTGAATAAGGGACAAGGCAAATCATAACGGCTCAATACTTTTTTAAGTTTAGTTTTCCAAAATTGATTCCAGTTTTAAATCCACAAGTCATTTTCCTAAAACGTTTTCATTGAAAACAAACGGAGACCAATTTAGTGGCATTTGTACAACCTCATTTTGGCTTATAGTTAAGTAAAACATCTTTGCCAACTCACCGATTTTTACAAGTACATCTGCTATATACTTTTACGTACTATTGTGTTTCAATTAGTTTAGGTAACTAATATCTTTCTTGGCTACTTATTGCCATGTGTTTGTTTGTTGAAAAAAATTGTGTTTGCAGGTCATGCGGAATGCAATCCATGTTGTATCAGCTATTGACAGTAACAATCCACAGGAACAAGAAGGTCATCAAACCTCAGCTGTAACCACAGCAGCATCACAACAATACCACAACTGCAGGGCAGCAGTTGCAGTGCATCACAGCTACAGCAACATCAGCAACACCAGCAGTTCAACGCAAAGCTCGTGCAGTGTTTCAAACACACATAAGTAACTGGAAAGCATGCTGGGATTAGGACTGCCATGTGTTCAATAGGTCAGTTAGTCAATTAGAACTATAGTTAGACAATTGACTATGGTTAACCAACTATAGTTAGATTGTTAACTTAATTAGTAAGCATTTTGTTTTTGGGGTTAATACTTTATGTTTAATTATGAGATTAGATTTTGTTAATAGGTAAAAAAAATGCTTAGACCTTGAGAAAGAATGATGCAGAGTTGAAGGTGAGATCACTGGATCTATCCACATCTGTCTTCTGAGAGGCTTTTGGTTGAGCAAACAGTGCTGGATACAGAGATAATTGATACATTTATCAGAAATGCTACAAATAGTGCAAATCCACTCTCAATTAAAAAGTATTTACATATCTTCACAAAAAAAAAACTAAGTTATATTTTCTTACAATTGCAACTCTCAGTTATAAAATTGTGATTCTTTTGTATAGATTGCGGATTTTAAATTGTCTAGAATCGAATTTCAAATGGTCTTAAATGGAGAGTAGGTAATCCATAAATTAGTTGAGCATTTAAGAGAAGAGAAGAAATGATACGGCATGACAAGGGCACCTAGCAAGGCGATGGCATCCCCTGTGGTAGGACTGAGCAAGTAACCAAATTGAAATAAAAACCGTACTAAAAACCGCACCAATTAAAATCACACTAACGGTTCCGGCGTATGTAGCGGTTTTAAGTGGGTTGAATAACCAAATTTACGGTTCCGGTTTGGTTACTGGCCAAAATCACACGCATAAAATTGAAATCGCACCATGTGTGTGTATGTATATAATATTTCTAGTAAATTCTAAAGTTATTTTTCACTTGAACACGCTTAAAGAAAATCTCAGTCTTGTATTGTCATTTTTCACCAATTAAAAAAAGATGGTTAGAGGTTATAGAGTCAAAAATTAAGCATTTGGGTTTTGAAATTTCGGATTTGTTTGATACGTTATTGGAAGGGTTTATAGTTGAGGGGCCAAATTCGTTGGTTCGAGCACTTGATGCATTGGTTAAGGTCTATGATATAGTGTAATTGTCTAATAGATTATTTTTAAATTAGATACAGTTAGGATTATATTTTATAAGTCCTTCCTGCAATATATAAGATATAATTTCATTATATCTCCAGTATATATTTTTAATTTTTGGTGAACTAGATAAACCTTCTTGCTTGTTATCGAATATATGGTCTCCGTTGTTTTATATAGCGTATGTTTTTGTTTTAAAGCATCATTCCTTTATTATAAACTAAAATTATTTTATGTGTCTTACTGTTCTATTATTTTGATGGTGAATTTGGCATGTTTAGTAGAAGGAACTTTGGTTCTATGCTTGATATAATTTCCATTGTCGATTCTGTCACTAATTTAATTGCTCGATGTAAGCTTTGTGTTAAATTCTATTGAAGACTTAGACCTTTTTGTTGTTTCAATTAGTTTTGGAATCACACCAATTGAAATCGCACCCGCACCGCACCAATCACGACCAATCACAAGCGGTTTCGTGTGTGGTTTTGGATTTGTCAAACCGCACCTAAGCGGTTTCGGGTGCGGTTTCGACTTCAAATCGCACCATGCTCACCCCTACCCTGTGGAACCGTAGCCTTAAGTTGGGGGTAAACATTCCCTTGAGTACATCTTCTGCAGGAGGCTGTACATAACTCAATTCTCCAAAAAAGTATGCAGCCATCACTGAAGGGATTTAATATGTATGCTATTAATATATTTACACATAATAAGAGGATCAAATACATACCTCTTGAAGCGTGATTAAACTTTTGATGCGAAAAATCTTGTCGTTTCTTTTTAACCTAACAGCTTCTCCGAACTACGATCGAGAATGGAGCACTAACTCATGGAACGTAATAATTAGGGTTAGGTCTGTAATTTCGGAGCGCTCTATATTTGACCAACTGAATGAATTGCGTGTTAATTGATCGTATCATGTTGAAGTGAGTAGACGTGAGTATTTAATAGTAGACGTGAGTATTTAATAGCAGAAGTGGTTGGACCCACTTCCCTGTAAATTCTCCAACTCCCATCACGTAATGTCAATAAATCCAACGTCTAATTGACTTGGTCAGTTGGATGGGTTATCTGATAAAACCAAATGGGTTGGACCCTCCATAGACGCCCCATTTAGATACCCAAATTCCAACATCTCCCACTAGCCTATGGCGGGGACGACGTAATCCTCATATCTGCCAAAACCAGCTCAAACCAAAACATGCAAACCTCTAATTGCCGAATCGTGCTACTGCTGAGTTCACCTGCAATGCGGGAGCTCTATATCAAACCCGTTAGGGCCAACATAGAGACATTTACCCTTTTAAAGAGAAAACAATACGGGAGCTCTCACGCCAAACTCAATTAGTTCACGTAGAAACTACAACCCATAAACTCAGAGTACCCCAAACACATTTGAATTTTCACTAGGTTAAGTATCTCTAATCCCTCGGAGAGTATTACTTAATCACCTTTGGGCCCAAGTCCATTTCGTATCTCACTTATTACTATGTCGCTATCAAAGCGCTATAGTTATCGACCATAAGTGTAGAACGATGTGAAATCAAATTGTCTTCCCTTTGTCCTAATATTCCTTAGAAATAAGTCAACTACTTTCCCAGAATCGATCCTTATAGTTTCATCAATCCTGACCTTATGAATCGAAACCAAAGTAGTAACATTAATTCATGTCTTTGCAGTATAGTCAAAGATCACAAAGAGTACTTGATGTAGGAACAAAACATGTCCTACAGGACTCACATAGTGAGGAAACAGGGATTCATTCTCTCACCTCCTTTACATGGTCGCTGAGCACATGTAATTCACTCACAACATGCTAATATATAGCCTTGTTGTGTGGACCTTAGAGCATTTTAAATTGCTCGCTTATCTGAGCGCCACATTTGAAACTTCGCGTTCGGTTATCATGTCACGACAGACAATCTCATCTACATGAGCATATGTCCTATGTTCATGTTGTACGGATCTTAGTTCAGTTGTTTCATAAGCGCCTAACTCGAATTTTCAGATTGCTCACTTTCCAAGCGCCAAACCTGAAATTTCGTATCCGACTATCAGTACAAGTTAATATAGATGATGGGGTATACTATATTCGGTTAATCCAAGTTAACGTCATCTTGACTCATGCTAAGGCGACATCGTGCTTCATTTTGTTTGCTACTATTGCTATCTAAAGCATTAACAGCTCGCTACTCTAAGCCCCAATAAATGAACTGTCTCAACCTTGCTCACTTTTCAAAGCGCCAGGGGTGATTGCTCGTGTGAGTGAACCAATCAACCTGTTGACATATATTTAGTGTGTGCATATCTAATATGCATAATAAACTGTGTGAACATCTAAAATTTATCATATGCGCTAAAAGAACCAAACATAAGTGGAAACAAATGAATCTCGCATAAATGATAAATGTTTCAAAATAGCAATGAATATCTCTAATACAAGCCAAATAATGAGTGATATACAAAGAAATAATAGAAAGTAAATCAAATCCTACGAAGCCCAAATGAACTAACATGCCTACAAAAGGCATCTTTAGGAATCGGCTTCGTCAAAGGACCAGTTACCATAAAATCAGTGGGCATGTACTCCAATATCACCTCATTATTTGCTATGTTATCTCTGATGAAGTTCATCCTCAAGTCAATGTGCTTCGTCCTGCCGTGATACTTGGGGTCCTTAGTATAATCTAGGGCCGCCGTACTATAACATAAAACAGTCACATGATTCGAAGCATAAGGGACGACTCCAAGATCCTCGAAGAATCTCCTCAGTCACATGACTTCTTGAACAGTTGACGTACAAGCTACAAACTTCGACTCCATCGTAAAAAGAGTAACACAAGTCTATTTCTTGGTACACCAAGTAATGGCACCACCATGCAGCAAGAATGCATATCCTGAGGTCGACTTGTTCATCCCCTGGTTACCTCCCCAACTGGTGATGAGTATATTTTATACCTATGAATCCGGTATTATTAAAGTTGCGCCTAGGCGCTCATGCACGACCAAAGTTGGATTTTTCTACGGCTGAGTGGTTTTTGAAGCCAATTAGGAATCTTGATGAGGGTTTGGACCAATACAAAAAGGAAAAAACTTTAGAAAATACGTATCAATAAAATTATCACTCAATTTTTCAAGGGAATTGTAGAGAGAACAACGAAGGAAAACACGAAGGAGGATTGCAAGGGCTGAAGATCAAAGAGAGAGTCTATGAGCAAATTCAGAGTTTCTTATTTTCTTCTCTAGTTTTTATCCTTTGTAATTATCTGGGATGTTTGGATTATTAATCTGGATTATGTTTTTCCTTATTATTATCATGAACTAAAGTTTAATTAAGATTGCAACCGAACTTAGTATGTAGTTTTTATTGAAAGTTGGATTATTGAATTGTTCATAAAATTTAGTAAATATATTATTAAAATTTAGTTTAATGTAATTAATATTTTCAGTACCTATATTTTTTACTATATCTTCTAAAACACTTTTCAGACCTTCTAATTTTATTACGGGGTATAATGTCACTGCAGAAGTAACAACAATAGCCATGTGTTCAAAATATTTTTAAAATTTTTCTTCCATACTAAAAATAAGGTTACTCTAGAAAGGATCATATTTATATTATTGAAACATATTTGTTATTTTCGAACATGCAAATAGAACATGATGAATTGTAGGATAATAAACACCACTTAATATTTGTGTGTTTTTCAAAAACTTTAAGAATATTTAAAAGTTGACATAATAAATTACAGTCTTGATTTGTTATTTCATGATCAGTTTGTGTGTTATAAAACTCCATAAGTATATTTTGACGTTTATAAACATCTTTAAATAAATCTTATGTACTATTTCATCTAGTGTTATTATCAAATTTTACTCTTTTTAACTTTCCCCCTCTTGCATAACAAAAAGTTCTAAAATCTTGTATTTTTCTATTCGAACCATATATAAAACTAACCATACCACGAATTTTAGATATTGTATCTTGCAAGTAAGTGAATTCAGATTGTACAATCAAATTTATTATATGACATACACATTTAACATGAAAAAATACACCGTTTACTACAGGTTTTATATCATTTTTTAACATATTAATAAAACTAGTATTATATGTTGCATTATCTAACTAATCCTCATTATTTTATCTTTAACTTTGAAAGTACGAATTATGGACATAATTTGAGCATATATTGATTGACCATTATGTGGTAATTCAAAATATTCAAATCCTATAATTCTTTTTTGCATAAACATTTCAAAAGCTATCCAATGAGTTGTAATACAAATATAGCTAATTCCAGGTTGATGATTAGCAGACCAAATGTCACTAGTTAAACAAATTTTACCGTCAAAATATTCAATTAATTCGTTTTTAGCTTTATTATATAATTTAATTGTATCACGTTTAGTAGTCATTCTACCTGTTTCTATTTTAGTTGCAATGCACCTTGAATGTAGTCGGTACAATGCGCATTGTCAAAAAATTGAATGAAAGCTCCTTCTCGTTCACTAACTTAGCTTGCCACTCTTTTTGTAATATTTGATCGTAACTCCAATTGTGACCAGAACGATCAATTTGTGATTGAGAGCTTTCATCAGTTATTTTATGCTTCTTCAAACGCGACTCGTAGTGACGGAGTAATGTGTTATTTCCTTTAACCCCAAATAAGTTGTTACATATTTTGCATTGGGCTTTTTTAACACATTCCGCAATCCACACTTCGATGAAATGATCCTAAACAGCCGTTGTACGTTTGTTTTGCTCGTCAATAAGACGTGAAAATATTGTACTCGAACCCGGAACGATAATTTCAGGCATAATGATATTTGAATCATTTTGAATAAATGATAGCATTTGTGGAATGTTAGAAGAATCCATTGTAATAATATGTGTTTACTAATAAAATAAATATTATGATTTATGTGTATAATAAATTATAAATATATATTATATAAATTAAAAGAATTATAACAATGATACAAATTAAGAAGTTGAGCTTGCAAGTATGGTGTTATTGTTATATTAGAGAATACAGAGAGAAAGATGTGAGAAGTTGTAATTTTTGTAGAGTAAATTATGAGATTTTTATAGTGAAAAAAGTAACCGTTAGTAAAATTATAGCGGTTATGATTAGTACATGAAAGTTTATTTGATTTTTGAAATATGAATTCTGATGAAATTTTGATAGATGTGATGGATTGATAGATGGATGAAAAGGTGTGTCAGCAAAAAAAAAATTTCGTTGGTCATTGTCTCATTACCAATAGTAATATGAGAAAGTCTTCAAAACATTAACTCAAAATACTGGAGTAAATATGAGAAGGTTTTCAAAACATTAACTCAAAATATTGCTCTAGCTAGTGCTACAAAAACCTCAGTAAAGTAGGTACGAAAATGTCATTCATGTAGCAGATAAGCTATTGTTGATGTTTTCTTTTTTAGAGATATAAGGGGCTATATATATATACTAGGGTTAACCCGTGCCTACGGCACTACGATTACTCGTGTAATTATTTAATACTTAAAGATGAATCTAAATGAAAAATGTGAGTTAACAATGTAAAAAGAGTATATATTTGATAAAAAGTAAAAAAATTCGTAATTGTTTGTTGTAAATAAGAAAATTTCTAATCAAGTTAGACATCCCACCTAAAAAGTAAAGAAGTCAAAAATTTTGCCACAAAATTGTATCTACATGCTCATTATTTACTTGTCTATCAAAATTCGCTACATGCTCATTATTTACCTAAAACATTAAATTGACAGGACCAATATGAATATAGTCTCTTGTTGCCACCACTATTGAGAAAATTTAGCTGAGCTCTAAACCTATCTTATAAGAAAACAAACCACCAGAAGCATGAAAACAACATGTAGATACAAAACCATGCCCTCACATCTCAACTGAAATTCGAATTCAAAACTAAGAAAAGTTTGTCTCCAAATTCAATTCCAAAGCATGATTACATGCTCCTAGAAGCAACCCAAGTAGTAGATATAAAAGAAAAAATCACAGCACAGCTAGACATATCAAAACTCTGATTTACTTTCAATAATTTATCCAAAAATAAAACAAATAAAAACACCTGATACATTTACTTTAGCAAACCCATAACCAACAAAGTTAGCAAATTAGTTTACGGAAAATAAGATATTTACTGCTCCATACAAACCTGCATACCTTTTATCAAAAAGAGAACTTGGACATTCTAGAAATTGCATTAATCATGTCAAATAAACAAACAAAGCTCTGAATGCTTGATCAACCATAATAAACAACATCCAAATGTACCCCAAAAAAATGATTTTACAACAATTTATTTTCCAATTATCATCCAAAAAATATTACCACTTGTAATAAACTATGTTCTTAAAAATACATATAACAACATTTTTCTTGTAGATCTGTCAAGCTCTACCATGTCTTCGGTACATAAACCTTTGAAAAGAAAGACTATCCATCGACAACGTCCACGACCAACAAATATTGTTTATAACAAAAATCTGTTATTTATAAAAGAAAGCAAAATGTTAGTAATATCGCAAGAAAGAAACAATTGACACGTGATTACTTGAATACGATTTAAGAATTATAAAATACACATAACCGTGTTAACTTTTCTCCATCCTCGACTTCTTGATGAATGAACACATTTTCATTCAATAGCAATATCATCCCAAGACTGCAAAAATTGAACAATAATTTAAAGAAAAATTATGATGAACGATAAACAAAGCCCAGAAGCAGATCAACATGAACAATAATATTTTTTAAGGCATATCAAGTTTCTTAGACAAAACCAATTAATTTAAAGAAAAACAGAAACCCCAAAATCAGACAAAACATGAAACTTTATTCCATACCCATCATGTTATAATCAAGACTCATAAATGTTACTAACTTTCTGAAACACCTGGAATAAGTAAATCAAGCAATACCAGACAACTAAAATTCAAAAAGCAATTTCATCTCAATCTCTCGACATCGTTTTCTCGTCGACGAAACATGACTTTAAAATGCATGTAAGCCTAGCAAACACCCCAAATCATCAAATCAAGCAATACCCACCCAATAAAAATCAGAACAAAAGAAACACATAACCAGATCAACATAAAAAAAATAGAAGCCAAACCTTGGGTTTGAGATCAAACTCAAAATTGAACTTCCAATGCTTGAGCGGAAAATTAAGTTTTTTTAAAAACACTTGTGTTTTGTATAGATAGATTGATGCTTAAAATGTTCTATATTAATCTCAAGCTCTAGACACTACCTAATGTAGTTCCTATAGCACATATTCATATTCAAGCTGAGAAAGTTGTAAGTAAAGCATCTTAATGTAGCAAAAAGTGTGTGTGGTGGTATATTTGATCCTTGGTGACAGCAAGAAGTGTGTGTGGTGTTTATATTAATGTAGGGAAAAAAAAGATTGTTGCAATTCAAGTCCTCCATAGTTACGAAAAAAACAAAATAAATATTTGGAACCATTCATGTTATTAATGAAGCAATTCAAGTCCTCCATAGCTAGGAATTAATATTGAAATATAATCAATGTCTTGAGGGGTCTAGTACTTTAATCAACCACTACCAAGTCTAAAAATGATGACCAAGTAAGTATCAGCCAATTATTGCAGTTCACACAAATTTTCATAGAGTGACAGGCTTCACAATCCTTACACATGTCTTGATCCACACATTATTATTGCAACAATCTCTTTTTTTTTTTGCAAAAAGATCCACACATTATTATTCTATTTCACCCTGTTAGTCTCAATCCGCATTCAATGTAGAATTAATTGACATATAAATCATTTTATTGTATGAAATTGTGCATGTGCATATGTGTAGGTGTGAATACATGATGATAATAAAAGTGATGTGGGGTGTAGGTTTCATGCGGTACTGGAGTTTGATGATTCCAAGAGGAGTTGCAGGAGGAGATTAGCAGGTCACAATGAGAGAAGAAGAAAGACTTCTCATCATCATGATCTTTCTATTTCCAGAAATAATCACTCCGTTTCAGTTACATAATTAAACGATAACTTTTAAGGATAATTTTATGTTTCGAAGTATTTCCTAATATTAGCTGAGAAGCTAATAGTGATAGTGTGTTGCTTAACTTGATAACATAAAAATAATGACAAATTAGGAATTAATATCATGTCATTTTATAAAATAAACCATAATCCATACGAACCTAGAAAAACAAACTTAGCATCATTTCATCAAACACTTGAGATGCACTATGCCACTTAAAAAATAAACTCCTGAAAATAGTAATATTTCAAAATTTTCTGTTCAAACACAATTTTATTCCCTTAATTTATTCACTCAATAAAATGATAAATTTATAGCAATGATCCAGTTACTGATTCAATATATCTAAGATCATCTCTACTTAGTTATTCACTCATTTTGGGATAGGATAATATTTAATGTCGCAAAGATATAGGAAAAGAAAACCAAGAAGTACAGTATCAACATTGTTACCTCTATTAACTAACTAACTTTGGAAATGAAAAACTAAGGCAGATTAAGGTTACTTCCTTAGCCATAAATTAGGAATTCACATTTCTTTTATGGACTTTCCCAAACTCAAAGTACACTTTCAAATACACAACAAAATGAAAATATACTTGAGCTCATGCATTATGCTGATAGAGACATCCAATTAGTAAAGGAAAATATATAGGAAGGCAAAATGAAACTAACCCTCGATCAAAATTCCCATAATAAATGCCTATGTCCCAGTAGTTCCATAATTTAGCTTTCTAGCCTCCAATTCTCCCATAGAAAATGACTTTATCACCTTTGAAGACCATCCAAATTCCAGTAAACCAAGTTCAATTATCATAATCCCATCGACCCAAAACACCCAAAAAACAAAGCATCAAGCCAAATGCAATATAAACATTCAATTACTTCAAAAAAACTCGCTTGGGAACCTTCTCAGCAGAAGAATCCCTATCTGACTTGCTGCATTTTACATCGTAAAGATAAAAACTTTATGGCCTATTGGACTACTGCTATTCATTATGCCCACAATATTCTTGCAGTTTGTATGGAATAGCTATTCCAAATATGCAATAAAATCCCTTCAACTAACAAACCCAAATGAAGCATTGTTTTCATTTATTATTTACCTACTAATATTTATATTTTCTCATCTAGCTTTCGGATTGTTAGTATGAAACGAAACAAAATTACATGAATTACAACACTTGACTACAAAGCATGTCATGGAACATTCAATAACTTCTTCTAAACTTATGTCCCTTTTACTTTAAAGTAACATTTTTCTTTATCCAACTTAATATTTTATTCACTTCTTTATCAAACAAACAATTCTAACATATAATTCTAGCAAGATAATCTCTTAGAGGCATTTTTACAAACACCTACTGTGCATAATATAAAACTCAGAATTCATATTATTTCTCCATTTAAATTACCTACCACAACCATACATGCAATTTAAACTTAACTAACTCAATGAATTTAGAAAGGAAAAGTTCATACCCCTATTAGAACCTTTCTTCTCTTTAACTTGCCAAACGACTGTCTTGATAAGTTTATTTTCTGCGGCAGAGAAAATGAATTCAAGAATTAAGAATTTGTGTCGCTTGAATAATATAATGTGATGAATTTTTGAACAGGATGGTCAAAATATAACAATAATGTATTTTTTTCTTCAAAAAAAGTGGTCAAAGTTACATCTGTTTGACTACCTAATAAAACTAAAGCAAAAAGTAGCCAAAGATGCAAATATTGTTGGATGGAGTTCAATAAAAATATTCATGTCAAAGGAGTCTTGCGAAACTATCAAATTTCCTTGTGAAAATACCAATTTCCTAAACATATATTGTGCAAAAGTATACCAACTAATACTTTCAAGTCTTTCTCTTGCCGCTTCTTGCCTCTTAACCTCTGTATTTATTTTCACATGTTGGTCTGTAAAGGGTTTAACTTTTTGTATCATATTATATGAAATTTAATGTCAAATAAAAGGTTAATATGATCAAAGCTCGGTGCATGTTCAGGAGAAAAACAAAACTCTGCACATGATAAGAATCAATTCGTCGAACATGTAGTATACATAAAAAGAAGAAAAACAAAGTATGGAAACTACAAAGCAAAAACATACCTCAGTTCTGGATTATGAATTTTAAATGAAAGAGGAGGTGAGAGAAAACCGTTTTGAAAAATTAATTGAGGGGAAAAACACTCAAATCATTTACTATATATACCATAAAATTTGCTAAGAGGTAATTAGACAATAATAAGAAGAAAAAAAACAGGGCAGGCTCTTATACTGATGAATTAAACAGAAAAGCCAAACTTACGTATTGTTTCCTCTATTTGTTTACCCTTCACCCATTCAGTGGCTACAAATGACAGATAAAGGTTAGAGCAATATCTACAAATTAGTTCCAGAAGTTTAGTGAAAACATGTAGTGGTACGAAAGAAAAATCAACTTCTTATTCACGACTAAGTGTGACTAAATGAAAAGATTGCTAGTAACTTTTCCACAGTAAAATATAATGATAGTAATCTCCTATTTATTAGTAATTAGAATTGAAATGCTCTATTATAAAAAGAGTAACTTATCACTCATCAGGCATCATCAAAGAGTGTCAGCTAGCACACACCATTTATGTAAAGTTCCTGAAATTTGAACAAACTGGACAAATTTAAATCTTCATTGTCATTAGTTGCCTTTTAATCTTAATTAACAGAGAGAAACAGTGCTACGGATTATAATCTCTTAACAGTGCAAATATGTGGCAACACTTGGCTCTTTGATTGGCATATTCAATTTCAAAATAGTGCTACAGATTATAATCTCTTAATAAGTTTCTAAAGGTTCTGACATTAATCTGATCCCATATTATTTCAAATTTTGAGAAAATCTTGAAGAAATTCAATCACAATAATTCGAAAAATCACTGATACCCAACATAGCAAAAATATGGGTAAAATCACAGAGGGAGGAAGAGAAACACCAGTGTTGCAACAAGAGATCAAATGTTCTATAAGCACCGTCCAAAATTTGAGATTCCTTGTTTACTATATATAGGATCCACTGTGGGTAAAACGGAATAACGGACATAATATTTCAGTGACGTCATATTCCAGTGACATCAATATATACTTTTTAATTTAATTAACACAATAACAAATATTATAAATTTTTTTAAAAAAATTACTAATTCATTATTTCATAATTATTAATTTAAAATAACATCGTACTAATAATATAGTTGGTTAAAAAGAGCATTTGAAAAATCATGTCAAAAGAATCTAATTCAACTATCAATTGTGAAATCTAGCTAGTTGTATGACAATTTGAGTTGCATTTGCAAATAATCTCAAACCCCGAGTAATGAAAACACAAAATTTAACTTTCAATTTCTTCTCATTCCCAGCTTAGTCCAATACCAACGAAACTTGATAGAAATACAAACTGACATAACTTCATAAACACTAACTTCTAATCATAAGTTTATAAGAACCAACTTCTGATCATAAGTGATTGATATTAACAGACCTAACTAAATCTAAAAATTTGAAAATAAATATTAAAAAAACCGTCCTAAATCACAAAAGTACACAGAGCTGTTGCAATTTGATCAAAATCTCTAACAATACCAGTTTAAAAACTGCCCATATAAAATCTGAATAAAAACAAAAACTACCCATATCAAAGTAAAACAGTTTATTAGATAGATGACAGCTCAAATAACAACCATACATAGGTGAAGAATAAATGAAACAAAACCCATACAATACACAGTCCCATTTGCAATTTGATCAAAATCTACAACACCAACCCAGTTCAAAAAAATACCCATATCACAGAATCACTGTAGTCATCGGGCAGCTCAATTACCCAAATTTTTTGTCATCGGTTCAAAAATCAAGAACCTAGAATCATAAATTTGACCAAATTAAACAACAATCTAATCAATTGAACCCAAAATCTCAATTAAAGAGTCAAAAAAAGTGGAATAAATACAATCATAATCGGTCATCTTGTTGTATGTATAGCGAGAAAAATTATAGTACTGACCAGTAGAGATATTAAAGTAAAATGATGAAAGAATCAAAAGGAAACTTACGGTGTGAAAATCGTTCTGATTCACTCGGTTTGCTTTTTGTCAGACGATCCTTCGTTCTGGGTCAGCTCACCCTTCGTCTCTCCTCCTCTTCACCGCCGTCGCCGCCTATCCCCTCACCCACCTCGCCGTTCCCAACTCCTTCCTCTGTTCCTCCGACACCTCCTCCTTCTCCCCCAACATCGCTGACGTCCTCCACTACCACGTCGTCCTCCAATACCGCTCCCCCGCCGACCTCCAGGATAATTTCAGTGACAATAATTGAGAGATGATATAACTACATAAAAGATTAGAAATAAGGGGTGGAAAGGTGCTTACCGAAGGGGAAGAGGATGATACGGATATCCTAGAGAGATGGTGATGGTGTGACAGTCGAACCCAAACCAAAGCCCTTTACTTCTTAGGAGGTATATTGAAGAAATCGAAGGAGGGAGAAGAGAGGGAGAACGAAAGAGGGAAAGGAAAAAGGGAAATCAAAGCTGTCAAATAAGTTTTGTCTGTGATTTGTATAGATAGATTTTTGAATGGTCAGATTTATCCCAATTTTTCGATGGTCCAGATCACTTAATAGACTTTGAGCGGGATCTTTTGTTTTTCAAAATCATTTGCATTTTGTATAGATAGATATAATAGCATTTGACTTGGGAGTTGGCCTTGGCAATGATAGTTCAATTAGTCAATCACTCAACTTTGGTTGGTTGCACATTTTAACTGTTTGTCTTTTGTTTGTTTTTTTTAACAGTTAGGCAATAAGGCTGGCCTGGTGTATCGAGTGTTGGGCTAGGCCGCCTGACTAATTTTTTTTTTTGGGTTGGGTTGGGTTGTTGAGTTTGACAACATTTTAACATGACAACAAATAACAAGCCAACAAGCAGACTAGGTCTGTTGTGCCGGCCCAAGCCACAAATCAGTTCAAGCCGGCCTTGGGGTCAGGTCGGTTTAGACCAGATTATTGTCCAAAAATGGCAGCCTATTTATGTCTTTTAGACCAGACCAGGCCGGGCTTTAACCAGCCCAGATCAAGGTCAGGCCGCTGGCGTTTGGCCTTTTGTGCATCTCTAGTCTATATATATAAATGTTGGTATTCCTAAGATATTAAGGAGGACTAATAATTCTGTAACAACCTGGGTCAAATTTCGAGTCTGGATTGAATCAAATTCATGAAAATAAGGCCTCAAATCACTGGCCCAGTAGTATCTTTTTGGGTCATCTTAGCCCACCACAGGCTCCCAAAAGGTCATGACTTGAACTATTGGTAGTAACTTATTTCCTTATATGCAGACAAATTTTCTCCCTATCTTTCGATGTGGGACTGGGGTGTTACAAACTCCCCCACTTAAATTTTTGACGTCTCCGTCAGAACCGATCACACACACGGCCCAAAGATCTTTGCCTCTCTAGCCATTGTGGAATAATACCAGCTGGTTTCGTGTCTCCACCTCCAGACCTCCATCTCTCCATTGTGGGATAATACCACCAGCCTTCGTGTCTCCACCTCCGGCAACCCGATCGGATGACCTCGACCCGAGCTTTCAAGAGTCGGCTCTGATACCATATGTAACAACCCAGGTCAAATCCCGAGTCCGAATCGAATCAAATTCATCAAAATAAGGCCTCAAACCACTGGCCCAATAGTATCTTCTTGGGTCATCTTAGCCCACCACAGGCTCCCAAAAGGTCATGACTTGAAGGTACTATTGGTAGTAACTTATTTCCTTATATACAGACAAATTGTTTCCCTATCTTTCGATGTGGGACTGGGGTGTTACAAATTCTCTGCAATCTAAAGAGTTAGGAGAGAGTGAGAATTAGGATTATCCACCCAAGTTTTGGAGAAATCTAAATTTGCTTCTTCAATAATCTTCTCTTGGTGAATAACCTTTAGAGCGTTGCACACACTGAGTAGCTAACGTTTGATTTGTAGATTCAAAGAAGTGTGGACGATCAAATGATTGAAACTTGAAGATCAATCAAGGAGTTGAATCATCTTATCCTTTCTTAATTAATAATATCGCATAAGGTTATTTCGGGGGTTGCATAAAATTTTAAATTCGATTTATGTGATAATTCCGCTGTTTATATATGTGATTATATGTATCTTCCTAATTCTGCAAACTAACAATTTTATGCCCAGAATGTATCAAACTAATTCATTATTGGGACCTAAACTCACAACCAGGTCTCCCCATAAATATAACTCTAGAAATGCTCTGGTCTCTTATGTTCCCACCACACAAGTAGAGAATGTTAACAATGTATTCCCACCTAACAATCCATATCACAAGCTTCCTATAAAAAGACTAACCCATGCAGAGAGAAAATTAAAAATTGAAAATGGACAATGTTATAATTGTGATGAAGCTTGGCATAAGGGTCATAAATTTAAAGGTAAGATGTCTCTATTGTTGTTGGAAGGAATTTTACCTGAGGGTTATGAAGAATTGGCTACCATAGACTTAATTGGTAAACAACAGGCAGTTGAAGAGAAAAAACTTGAGGAGCCTCCTGGGGGAACATTATATTCCCTTATAGGGAATTCTAGTTCAAGATGTTTAAGATTGAAAGGGTATATTCATGGAAGGGCACTCCAAATTCTCATTGATGAAGAGAGTAGTCATAATTTTATGCAGGCTAGGTTAGCAAAATATTTGGGGTTAGACATCATGCCATCACAACAGTTTTCAGTTATAGTAGGGAATGTGGGAGAATTCACTTATTTGGGACAATGTAAACAAGTCCCTTTTGTTATACAGGGGCATTGTTTGACTACTGACTTTTATATCATTAACCTTCTTGGAGCTGATGCCATTTTGGGGTTATCATGGCAAGAAACCTTTGGTGAACTCAAAATAAACTTTAAGCAAACATACATCAAATTCACTCATAAAGATAGGGAAGTGTGTTTGCAGAGGGTTGAAGATAACACAAAACTTGAATCAATTACCTTCACCAACTGCTTAAGAAAGATAAGATAACCCAGTGCTCTGTGCTCCAGTGGGTATCTAAGTCTGAGGTTCAACTAGACAACCAAATTTCATTGTTCTCACTCCAAAACTCCACACCCTCCCACCTGACTGAGGCTCATCTAACTACATCATACAAGATTAATCACCTCATACCAGTCATCAACCAACTATTGGAGCAATATAAGGATTTATTTACTGGACCTACTCAGTTACCTCCCAAAAGAACCATTGACTATACTTTTGGAACCAAATTCCAAACCTGTGAATGTAAGTCCCTACATGTTTCCCCACGATCCTACGAATGCTGGAATCTAGGATAATACAGCACAACACTAGTCCATATAGTTCTTCAATTTTATTAGTTAAAAAAAGGATGGGACCTGGAGGTTGTGTGTTGATTATAGGGCACTAAATGCACTCACTCTCAAGGATAAATTCCATATTCCAACAGTGGATGAGTTACTTGATGAATTACATGGGGCTAAATATTATTCCAACATAGACCTCGGGTCTGACTATCATCAGATTCGAATGGCACCTCACGACATACACAAAACTGCATTCAGAACACATTCAGGTCATTTTGAGTTTTTAGTCATGCCCTTTGGATTATCTGATGCTCCATCTATCTTTCAAGTTACAATGAATTCTATTTTCCAAAAATTTCTCAGAAAGTTTGTTATTATATTTTTTTGACGACATATTAGTTTACAGTGAGGATCTTCAATCTAATGTGCTACATTTAACTAAGTGCTGAATTGTTTAAGATCACACTCATTGTTTGCTAAACTTTCAAAGTGCAACTTTGCTGCTAGAACTATGGATTAACTAGGATATGTAATTACACCACAAGGGGTACAGCCTGATGTCTCGAAGATTGAATTTATGCTAGCTTAGCTAAGACCTCAAAACATCAAACAATTAAGGGAATTCCTAGATTTAACTGGGTACTACAGAAAGTTTTTAAAGGGGTTTGCTTCCATAGCTGAACCCTACACTGGTCTTTTGAGACATAAAGCTTTTGTTTGGGGAGATAAAGCTGAACAGGCTTTCCATAAATTAAAATTAGCGATCAGAAACACCCATTATTAGTATTACAAAATTTTAAGAGACCATTTACAATTGAAACAGATGTTTCTAGCTTTGCTATTGGGGCTATTTTGCTTCAAGAAGGGCACCCTATAGCTTATTTTAACAAAATCTATGCCCTAGGATGCAAAAGGAAACATATTTGAGAATTATTTGTTGGGCTCTAAATTTTCATACATACAGATCAACAAATTTTGAGGAACTTAATGCACCAAGTCATGCAAACTCGAGAACAACATATTTATCTGGGTTACAATTATGAGATACTCTATAAACTTGGGAAAGCGAATGTCATGTCAACAAATCCCACTCATTGGGACAACCCATCCGCATTGTTAGCTTTCGCAGTCCCAACTTTTCTCATTATAAAAGACATAAAGAAGGAGCAAGTTGCAGACTAGGAAATCAAGGAATTATCACAGGATGCCCATGATTGGGAAATCAAGGATGGGGTATACTTATCCAATGACAAGATTTACATTCCCAATCAATCTACATTGAAAACCACTCTTCTCAAGGAGTTTCACAATTCACCTACAGGAGGGCATGGGGCATACATAAGACACTCGTGAGGATTATTTAGTACAAGTTTTTATTGGAATCATAGGAGGCAAGATGTCATTGATTTTTCAAAGCTTTGTGTGATTTGTCTACAAACCAAAATTGTAAATATTAGTCCTTATGGCCTATTACAACCCTTGGAAATCCCACAATAAATTTAGGAAGAAGTCAGCATGGTATACAACTATTTTTGTAATAGCGGATAGGCTGTCAAAAGCATCCCGTTTTGGGGCTCTCCCTACTAACTACACTGCTTCGAAGGTTGCATTGATATTCTGGACATTGTGGGTGAACAACATGGCATCCCAAAATCCATTATAAGTGACAGAGACCCCATCATGTTTTGGCAAAATTTATTTCTTTTTCACGGAATTACTTTTAAAATGTCTTCAGCCTACCATCCCCATACTGACGGTTAATCTGAGATTGTCAACAAGTGTGTTAGAAAAATATCTCAAATGCTTTATCTCTGAAGAACCTTAGTTATGGAATAAATTTTTGGGTTTGGCAGAGTGGAACTATAATTCTTCCTGTCATTCTACTATTAAAAAGTCTCCATTTGAGGCTGTGTTTGGTAGACCACCTCCTGTTCTTGCCAACTACATCCCTGAAACTACACCAAATTAAGATGTGGATGTTACATTACAAACAAGAGTTCAGGTCCTAAAATCCACATTGGAATCTACCCAACTCAAAATGAAAACTAAAGCTGACAAAAAGATGACTTATTACTCTTTCAATGTGGGAGACTTGGTATTGGTTAAGTTGCAACCTTATCGACAGCACAGTACAGCACCTAGAGCATCACAAAAGTTTAGTAAAAGGTATTTTGGGCCATTTTCTATTATTGAAAAAATAAGCAAAGTTGCCTATAAATTATAATTGTCTGCTACATCCAAGATTCACCCTATTTTTCATATAGCCTTATTGAAGAAATTAGTAGGAAATAACACAACATCATTTTCCTTTCTACCCACAACTACATTGGATAACTAACCATCAGTCCATCACTACAACATGTTGCTATACTTGATAAAAGGGTTCGAAATCACTGGGATGCTCAGTATTTGATTGAATGGGAATGTTTGCCTCTTGAGGAAGTCACTTGAGTGAATTCTCAACAGCTAAAGCAAATGCACCCAAACCTACACCTTGAGGACAAAGTGTTTGTTGAAGGGATGTGTATTGTTACAAACAATGATCCAACTATTAGTCACCTAGACTTGAAAATGTACAACCATTCAAGGGTCAAGTTATGTTAGACACAAGGCTTGTTAATGAGGGTGCAGGGCTGATGAAACAAAAGCAGTTGGTCCAAGATTATGAAGACCTTGCTGAAGTGAAGGAGAATTCAGCTATTAATGAATATGGAGACCACATGGAAGATGAGTATGGGGACCATATGGAAGATGAGTTGGAGGAATTGAGAACTTTGGATGTGCTTGGTTATGTACTACAAATACTCGATCTATGAATTGCAGTAGGCATGATGAAATAAATTAACTTCCTTCCTATTTCTCTCTTCTTCCCATTTTCTTTCTCTGCATGAAACTGAAGTCCAGTAATTGGCTTCATATGAATTCGTCTATATCAATGTGTTTTAATATTAGAGAAAAGTTAAGGGTCTCAATTTTTTCAAATACACATCCAACATTATATTTGTTTAATATTATGGTGGTTCCTAAAAATTTCATTACATATCAATCCAACGATATCCAATTAAATATTCTAATTAGGCTTAAACATAATCTAATTATATATTTTTGAGAATTTGGTTGTCATAATCTAATTAGGCTTGAATATGAATTATTAATCTGAACTATTGACGTTTTTTCTATTTCGATAACCGATCTTTCAATTTTTACAATCAGGTGATCAAAATTTTAATTTTTTTTACTTGCGTACATGTCATGTCATAAATTAATGACATAACCATGACTATGCCAAATTAATTCATATGTAATAAACTAGAACATGCGACTGTACAAAGTAAAAGAATAGGTCTTAAATATTACTCCCTCCATCCCATTATATCTGACGTTCTAGCGAGTTTTTTTCTTCCCAAAATATTTGACGTTTTACAAAACCAAGAATATTTTGCCTACTTGTTTCCTTTTCTACCCTTCCTTCTCCACCACCATTAATGGCTATTTTCTCTATTTTCAAAAAACAGTTCAAATTCTATTCTTTAATTAGGAGAGAAAATTACGAGAGTGAGTGTGAAATCAAGTTTGGTGTTAATGGAGAATTAAATTATATTAAAGTATTAATTAAGGGTAAAATAGTGAAACTACATCTATTCTTAATTTATGTAAAAATCTCTAGAACGTCAGATATAATGGGATAGAGGGAGTATCACCTTTAAAATTATACTAGTTACAATTAAAATCATGTTAAGAGTGTTTGGGATCGCTTATAAGCAGTCAAACATGCTTATAATTAATTTTGAAAAGTAAAAAAATGTTTTATAACCTAACTGCTTATAATAATCAAGTTTGACCAAGTATATTACTAATTTATCCTTATTTATTTTT
Source organism: Panax notoginseng (assembly GCA_016801055.1). Taxonomy (NCBI): domain Eukaryota; kingdom Viridiplantae; phylum Streptophyta; class Magnoliopsida; order Apiales; family Araliaceae; genus Panax; species Panax notoginseng. Next base: position 9,119,863 of record CM029016.1, read on the forward strand.
GTAATTCAATCTATTGCCCATATTTACTTTTCAAAACATTCATTGTTAGTAATTAACATTTGAAATAAGTGATTAGCAAAAAAATTATACCAAACACCTTTTACTTTTTACTAATTTAAGTGTTTTTTATTTAGCAAACACTGACCTACTTTTTTTAAAAAACTAATTATAATAAAAAATAGTAATCATAATTAATAATCATATCTTTTAAGCAATCTTAAAGATACTCTAAGGGGATATTATTACAGGTCATGATGAATACTCACCTAAACAATTACTGGGTATTTGATTATCGGTAATAGAAAATGGTCATATTATGTCATTTCTATTTAGTATAAGATATGTGATTACCCGTAATTATTATTACTAGTTGATAGCCCGTGCAATGCACGGGCTAGTTTGTTTTTCGATTGTATAATTTTCTAAAATTGGAATGAGAAAGATTTTTCATAATAATAATATTTTTTTCTATATAAACTTTTCGATTCTTTTTTGCATAGCATAGCAATTACATGTATAAATATGTTGCTATTGCTATTTTATTACTTCCACTTTATTTGTGATAACCCATTTTATTTAAGGTTATTCAGTTGTTGCTCAATTTTTTGAATTTTCTCTATCATGGCTTCGATCTTTGTTTGTAACGTAACAACCATTGTCACTACTACTATCATCGCTTATTTCAATAATTTGCCGTTTGTTCTGCCCTTTGTTTTTTGTTGGTATAGGTCTGCAAATAAATAAAAATAAATAAAATTTTAAAAATAACATACAAAATAGGAAGAATTTATTAGTTTAAAAAATCAGACTAATGACTTTACCTGGTATCCATTATTTAGTATTTTGTATGAAATTGTTTGTGTATTGAGTTTTTTGTTTATGTGATAGTTGTATTTATAGGTGTTTTATATTTAATGAGTATTTATTTATTTTTGTCATCAATGCTTATCCGTTATACTCCTATGTTATAAAATTTTAGTTTTAATTTGGTGACTTTTGGAGTCTGTGTTAATTTTAGTTTTAATTTGGTGACTTTTGGAGTCTGTGTTACAACCAACTGACCGCACCAATTTTTATAGTTTTAATATTTTATGTTTTTGTTGTTGGTGACTTTTGGAGTCTATGTGTTATTTTTTTTATTTGAGGCACTGCTTGACATTCTTTCATTATTATTCATTGAATGTAGATAGATTTTAAGTCCGTTTGTTTTTCTTTCTTTTCGTTTTTCTTTCTTTCCATTTTCCATTTTTACGTTTTTCAATTGATTAATATATTGATTGTCAATTTGATTTCAATTGATTGAGTTAAGGATAAATTGATTTAAAATTTGGAAGATTTGAAATTGATTGAATTAAGGATAGACAAATTGATTAATTGATTTGAAATTGATTGAGTTAGGGATAAATTGATTTGAAATTGATTGTCAAATTGATTTCAATTGATTGAGTTAAGGGGCTGTGCTGTATTTATATATATAAAGTAATGAGTATTTGGTATGAATTTAAGATTATTGTATATATTTTTTATAATATTGATCATTTACTAAATATTCTTGTACTAATTTTAGTTGCATGATTCTTCCTTATAATAATTGTCAAATGTAATCAACAATTATCAAAGTACTAGTGAACTAATTAATTATGTATTATTTAGTAAATCATATTAAATTTTTTTAACATGTTTATAAAATTACAATTCATGATTTATTCAATTATTAAACATAAAATTTTTATGTATGTCGTTAATTATAAATTAAACTTATAATAATAAATAACAAACATAATCAAATACTTTGTGTAAGACCCCGAATTTTTTTTTATATAAATAAAATTAAATTTTTCTCTATTCATTATTCTAAATTAATAAGGTGTTAATTTGATATAATGTTTTGGTTATGGGTGAAATGTGTAAATTTTACAAAATAAGCAAGTGGTTGTAAAATATTAATTTTGTCGGATAATATTCGTTTGGTCTTGGAATATTCTTTTTGTCGAGGAATATTCGTACGACGGTGCAACCATTTGTGGGCCCCATAACAGAAAACGGTTGGATGAATGAAAACGACAAAATATGAGTTTTTATAAATAACGGCGTAATTGTTACCGTTAACACTGTTGGAATACCTGGTGGTTAAAATACAGTAATACGCGTGGTTGCACAATAGCACAAGGTATTGCACAGTATTGATGAATTATTGATCCTTACGTAAGAAGGCACTACTCAATAATTGTTACAGTATTTACTGTTCAATATTTTATTTTATTGATTCAATAATTGCTGCGTTGATAGCTTATATTATTGTTGTTTTAATAATTGTCACTGCACAGTATTTCCCATTATCAGATCAATAATTCATATTATTTAAATAATATTTGATAGACAAGTAATTCATACATTTTATTATCCCTAATTTTCTCCTTTTAATTATATTAGTTTATTAAATTAATATATTTTATTTTATTTTGTAGGATTTAATATTTATTGCAATAAAGTCAAAATCTTGGTGATCAAGTAATATTTAATGCTCTTATTCATGTAAGGAGTAGGAAAGCGGTTGAACAATCTTGGTGTGCAAGTCAAATCCAACAACAGAAGGGAAAGTATATTTAGAAGATTTTTTTTTTTGAGAAGTTAATGGGAAACAAAACTGTCCAAGTTCAATGAACCTAAATTAGGGTTCAAAGTTATTTTTTCTATAAATAGGCCTCTTATTTTAGAGAGAAGGGCACAACTTATTATTTTCTTTTTCTTAGTTCTTCACTAGGGTAAAAGGGAGTAAGATATTTAGAGTTTGTTTTTCTCTTATTCCAATCATGTGTGGAACATACTGTCAGGGAGTATTTGTAACTTTCTTTTATTTATATAATAGAAATTCTCTTTTTAATTATTGTTCTTATTTCATGCGAATTGTAGTACTAATATTATTTATTTTTGTTTTTAATTCCATGGCTAGCTAAATTTCTAATACCTAGGATTATGATGAAACTAAGTATTTCATAATAATATTTTCTTTCCGTTCCAAAATTTATGTCTAATTATTTTCACCTTCATATTTTCCTCCGCATAAATTGCATATAATTTTTATATTGATTGCGAGGTTTTGATAAGTTATAGTTAATCTGTGAATTTTTCATAACTTATGCTTGCCCATATTAATTATATGAATCATTATTTTTAAAGGGAAGGGAGAATAATTTGGGAATTGATTTAGGAAATAAGAAATTATTTATTATGTTAATATTTGGTGGATTCTGATTCCTAGGTATCTTTTCTCATTAATAGTTTCCGTTATTAATTAATAGTTTGAATAATTTAGTTAATAAATTTTCTCCACCATATTTATTTCTAATTCGCCTAAAATATTAATTAAGGATATATTAAAGAATTAATTTAGTCTCTGTGGGTTCGCCCTGTACTTGTCAGTTCTTCAATTTGACACTGTGCACTTGCAGTTACATATTTTTATCACATCAAGTTTTTTGGCGCCGCTACCGGGGACTAGAATTAATTTTTATTTATTCCTTAATTTTTATTTATTCGAATTAACTTTAACTCTATATTTTTTTTCCCAGGATTATTGAAGTTGGTCGAAGGAGCGAAAAGATAAAAAATTTGTTGTTGCGCTTTCTTCGGTACTTTGTATCTCCATATTTTTAAAAAAAAGTTTAGTTTTTATTATTATTAATATTTTTTTTATTTGCCGCATTCATGCATTCACTCACGTAGAGCACATCCTGTTATGTTTTTATTTTTATTTATTATTTTTTTTTGTCAAATATAAACTGTGGTGATTGCTGGAGGATTGAGGTACGTCAAAATTTCTCATTCTTTCGTAATTCACATAGTTTTAGGACACTTTATTTGTTTACAGTTTTTTTTTATTATTTATTCATTTTCATCTTTAATCTAACAATAAGGGCACAACCCTAAACAAGATTAGGTGGGGATCTCATCACCCTTCCTTGGCCCACAAACAACCCAATTTGCATTTTGCATGACCATGACCTACTAAAATCAAGTAGACGTTGGCCCCTAAGACTCTCGAGCTCAATTAGGACAAGAAACTCCAAGAGGAGTCTGAATTTTAAATTAATCAAACTGCTGGTGTCTAGGCAAGTAGTTCAAAAGGTATACGCCTAAAGATTGTGTGGTTAATCAATTAGTCACCGTTTCTACGGAGAGACTCCCACCTTTCTTACACTTACATGGCTAGTGGTGTGATTAATTTCGAATTTGGTGGACCTTGCGGTGTAACTTGGAACAGTTAGGAGCTGTCTAGATTTTAATTAGGTTGACCTTAGAAGTAAATTTATTGTTATTTTATTTTTTTTATTTTTTATTTTTTTTTGTTTTGTTTTTTTTTTTGTGCTTATCTGCTCATTTGTTAAGCAGTGTATGCAAAAAGTGTGGATTAGGGACGAAACATCCCGATTAATGAGAACACTTGATTTTTCAGATTTCACTTTAAAAGATCTCACTTTAAGAAAAATGGAGGGCGCACAAACTGTTTCTTTAAGGGATCGATGTTATCCTTCCCGCTCTGCCCAACCTTCATGTATCAGTCTACCACCGGTAATTGGTAACAATTTTGAACTTAAGCCACATTTTATAAATATGTTACCTAGGTTCACAGGGATAGAAGATGCATATTTATTTATTCAGGAATTTGAGGAAGTTTGTGCCCTAATGAAAATTCAACAATTGTCTGATGACTCAATTAGGCTAAGATTTATAACATTTACTTTAAAAAATAATGCTAAAATATGGTTATATAGCCTGCCAAATAATTCCATATCAACCTGGAAGAGATTTGTTGTTACATTTCTAAAAAAATATTTTCTAAATCATAAAACTGCTAAAATTCGAACTGCAATTCATCAATTTTGCCAACATGAAAAAGAGTCATTTTGGAAATATTTTGATAGATTTAAAAATTTGTTATCCCAATGCCCACACCACGGAATTGAGAAATGGAGATTGTGTCAAATTGCTTACGAAGGTTTAGACTATCCCACTAAAATAATGTTAGAGTCAATCTGTAAAGGGGATTTTTTGAATAATGATGAGGAAAAAAGGCTTGGGAGTTTTTAGAAGACTTAGCAGAAAAAACCATGCAATGGGAAACCACCCGAGAGACAGATAAACCTAGTTCATCTAGGGGTGTTCATACAATTGACAATTCAATTGCTACCGAAGTTAAGTTGGCTGGTGTACTTAAAAGACTTGAAGATTTAGAAACTAGGGGACAATCACATGTGAACCAAGTCTCAACGCCACCACCTTTGTGTCTAAAGTGTAATTCACCAAGCCATGTGATTGAGGAATGTCCTAGAGTCGTGCCCCAATTTGAAGAATATGAACAAGTCAATGCAATGTTTCAACGACCTAGGAATGACCCATTTGCACCCACTTATAATCCTGGTTGGAGAAATCATCCTAATTTTGCATGGAACCAAGGACCCTACCCAAATAATTCTTCAAATCAGGTCAATCAGTCTCTAAATCAATCTTTTCAACCTTAATATCCTGGTCTGTACCAAAATTCAAATCCAGCACCTCAATATCCACCAGGTTTTTCTAATGAAAGTGAGAGGAGACTTAGCACCTTAGAGAAAAGTGTGAGCACCTTAGAGAAGAGTGTTGAAAATGTAATAAAATCCATTTCTCGCCTAGAGATCCAAATGAGTCAATTGGCCACTACAGTTAGTGAAAGAGAGAAGGGTAAACTTACTAGTCAACCCGAGACCAATCCAAAATTTTCAGTTCCTACTCAAAAACCTTATCATGTTAATTCACTTGAAAACAACCAAGTCAATCATGTGAATTCTATAATTTCTTTAGGGTCTGAAAATTATTTTAACAATCATGCTGGCATTGATAATGAAGAAGAGAAAAATTTAAATGTTGAATCTAATAATCCATCTTCAAAGTCAGCCCAACCTGAAAAGCCCACAAACTCTGAGTCAGTAGGCCCACCTACTAAGCTTGTGTCAAAAGATGATCAAATCACACCTTATGAGTCAATTGAAAAAGTCTTCAAACCAAAAGCCCCATTCCCTCAAAACCTTATTTCAAATAAGCAGTCAGCCCAGTTGGACAAAATTCTAGAAGTGTTCAAACAAGTAAAAATTAACATTCCTCTTTTAGATGTCATTCATCAAGTTCCCTCATATGCTAAATGTCTAAAAGATTTGTGCACACATAAAAGAACCACTCATGTTCCTAAGAAAGCTTTTTTAACAGCTCGTGTTAGTTCTATCTTGTCATATCAAGTCCCTGTGAAATATAAGGACCCCGGTTGTCCTACTATTTCATGCATCATAGGTGACACCTTAATTGAAAAGGCTTTACTTGATTTAGGAGCTAGTGTGAACCTATTACCATTTTCTGTGTACCAAACCTTAGGCTTAGGGGAGTTGAAAAAGATAAGTGTCACACTCCAACTAGCTGACCGTTCTGTTAAAGTACCAAAAGGAATAGTTGAAGATGTACTCATTAAGGTTGGTGATTTTGTCTTCCCTGTTGACTTTATTATCCTTGAAACCCATCCTGTTGTCAATCCCAAGGGTCAAATTCCTGTAATTTTAGGTAGACCATTTCTAGCAACTTCTAATGCGTTAATCAATTGTAGAAATAGACTAATAAAATTGACATTTGGGAACATGACAATTGACTTAAATGTGTTTAATGTGGGAGAGCAACCTAGTGATTTGTTTGACCAGTCCGTTAAAGTGAACATGATTCAACAAATGTCGGGAAATGAGCTTATGGGGGAAGATGAAATTATTAACTTTTGTCTAAATCATTTTGGTCAAAATTGGGATGAAACTGAATACTTGAATGAGGTCAATGAGATGTTGGACTCCACAGCCCAAAAATCTTACTCTAGATTGGAACCTATAGTTGAATCAAGTTTGACACATTTTGAGCATTTTCACAAAAATCAAATTGACCTTCAATCCTCTTATGATCATTTTAAGTCTACCTTGGGTCCATCCGACGTGCCTTCCAGAAACACTAAATGTGATTTAACAAATGAACCAAAGGTTGTGGACAATGATTATCTTCCATGTTTAGATAATGAGATCATATCTCCCATTGCAGATAATGCATGTGTTAATCAAGTGGTGTCTGAACATCTTGGTCTAACAGTTATTCAAAATGATGAAAATGTTTTAGTGCCCCATGGTAACAAATATGGATGGCAAGTTTGGATAGATTTTATGAAGTTGGAATTTTTCATAAGGAACCATCATTTTTCGTTATAATTCTCTGACTCAATTTTAAAAGAATCAGTCGGGTATGCTCACAATTGTTCTTCTGTTGCAAATTCTAACTATTTCCAATTACCCAGACCTCCTGAAAATCATACGCAATCCACTCTAGGTTGTCTGTTTGTATCTCTGATCATTTACAGTCGCATAATTTTTAGGATGCATAATATTTGTAGATATGTACATTTGTTTTCTTTCTCACCACATTTTCTTGCAGAACAAATGCCCCGCATACAAGGTATAATTCTTTCATATCTTTGTTCTCTTTTCTTCATTTACATACATTGAGGACAATGCATGATTTAGGTATGAGGGGAGTTTGTATGTATATTATTGTATTAGATTTTTTTTTTCTTTCTAGGAAAGTATAGTAAAAAACACAAAAAATTTAAAAAAAATAAAAAAATTTATTTGACTTTTTATGGATTGAATTAATTCTAATAAGTGTTTGTGGATCAAAACTCATAACTAAGATTGAAATATTTAGAACTCTTAAATCTTTGATAAGGTACAAAATCTTAGTTCGAAACACCATCTGAATTAAAATTAATTTCACAAGCATTTTTGCACTTCACGTTTGCACTAATTCTTAGTTGTGGGGTATAAACCATGATTCGAGTAATTTCAAAAAAAAAAAGAAAAAAGAAAAAAAAAGATAGAAAAGAAGAAAGAATGAAAAAAAATGAAGTTGAGAAAAGTTGAAAAAAAAAAGGAATAAATAACTGTTTCAATGTTCATTAAACGAAATAACTGGGTATCCAAACTTCGGGAAGCATTGATATTCACGCTGAAAAGTGTGATGGATAAAAACAGCTTGACTAGTCTAATTTTGTGGCCTTTGTTACTCGAGTAAGTAAGCCCTTAGGGGTGTCTCTACACCTAGTGCCCTAAAGCCATCTGGTTTGGGAGTCATTGGTCCAACGCTCGCTCTACATGGGTAACTCTGAAAAGCCTAAGAAAATGAGACATTGCACAAGTCAAGAATCAAAATTGAAAAAAAATGGAAAAAAGGAAAAAAAGAAAAGAAAAATGAGCTTGTTTGGTTTTCATGGTAAAAATCTCCACTAAGAGTTACATCATATACACATACATGCATCACATGGAATTGATTTAATGAAGGATGATGTCTAAAATAAAAAGATTGAGTATTTTTGATAAGGTAAAAGTGTGATTTTGAATTTAATCTTGCTTATGTATAATGTCCATAGATATTTAGAAGTTTTCTTTCAATTTCATAATTTGTTGAACCCAAAAATATTTTTTGAATTTTGTGGGTGTATTCACTGCAAACCCTCACGAGACACAACTCGTCCACTTGGGTAACCTTGGGGTTTAAAGGCTTGTTGCACATGCTAAGTGCAATCGTGTTTCTTACGAAAATGGGATAGTGTAATTTTTATTTTATTTTATTTTTATTTTACTCGAGGACGAGAAAAAGCTAGGTATGGGGGTATTTGATAGACACGTAATTCATACATTTTATTATCCCTAATTTTGTCCTTTTAATTATATTAGTTTATTAAATTAATATATTTTATTTTATTTTGTATGATTTAATATTTGTTGCAATAAAGTCAAAATCTTGGTGATCAAGCGATATTTAATGCTCTTATTCATGTAAGGAATATCCAAGAAGAATCCTACAAGGAGTAGGAAAGCGGTTGAACAATCTTGGTGTGCAAGTCAAATCCAACAACAGAAGGGAAAGTATATCTAGAAGATTTTTTTTTGAGAAGTTAATGGGAAACAAAACTGTCCAAGTTCAATAAACCTAAATTAGGGTTCAAAGTTATTTTTCCTATAAATAGGCCTCTTATTTTAGAGAGAAGGGCACGACTTATTATTTTCTTTTTCTTAGTTCTTCACTAGGGTAGAAGGGAGTAAAATATTTAGAGTTTATTTTTCTCTTATTCTAATCACGTGTGGAACATACTGTCAGGGAGTATTTGTAACTTTCTTTTATTTATATAATAAAAATTCTCTTTTTAATTATTGTTCTTATTTCATGCGAATTGTAGTACTAATATTATTTATTTTTGTTTTTAATTCCATGGCTAGCTAAATTTCTAATACCTAAGATTATGATGAAACTAAGTATTTCATAATAATATTTTCTTTCCGTTCCAAAATTTATGTCTAATTATTTTCACCTTCATATTTTCCTCCGCATAAATTGCATATGATTTTTATATTGATTGCGAGGTTTTGATAAGTTATAGTTAATCTGTGAATTTTTCATAACTTATGCTTGCCCATATTAATTATATGAATCATTATTTTTAAAGGGAAGGGAGAATAATTTGGGAATTGATTTAGGAAATAAGAAATTATTTATTATGTTAATATTTGGTGGATTCTGATTCCTAGGTATCTTTTTTCATTAATAGTTTCCGTTATTAATTAGTAGTTTGAATAATTTAGTTAATAAATTTTCTCCACCATATTTATTTCTAATTCGCCTAAAATATTAATTAAGGATATATTAAAGAATTAATTTAATCTCTGTGGGTTCGACCTGTTCTTGTCAGCTCTTCAATTTGACACTGTGCACTTGTAGTTACATATTTTTATCACATCAATATTATTAGATAGCATTATTGGCAATGTTTAGGAAGTTCTGTCTAAGGAGAGGATTGGTCATCTAATTGCGCGCCAGTAAGGAGAAATCCTTATTGGAAAGCCCCCTCTTTTCTGGGAACGGCCTGGTTGTCATAATTGTGATTCTGTAATATTATTTGTGAATAATTAATTATTGATTTATATGATAAGGAAATATTTATTTAATGTGGATATAAATGATGGATTTATTTATGTGGTTATAAATGAAGGAATCAATGTTGAGGTGTTTTATCAGTATTTTTGTCGGAATGGAGATATTAAAAATCAAATCAGTGTTCTGGAGATATATTGCATAAGTTATAATTTTTAATTCGACCGTTGGATCGTTGTGATTTTTGGATATGTTATACATATATAAGTTGAGTATATGTCCACAAATTTTGAACCGTTAAAAATGAACGTATGATTTTTTATGAATTTTAAGAGGTAACTGCTTCAAAAGTTGTTAAAGTTTCAGAATTTATCATTTTGGTAAAAAATTCTAGAATTGGTAGGCCCCACTTGTGATTGGTGAGAAATGTGCTCAAATTGAATTTCAAATGTGGTGGGTGGCAATAGTAGCAGGTAAAGCCATCAGGTAGCAGGTCAAGTCTGCTTCGGCGTGCTAATATTTTCCTATAAATAGAGTGCTAAGTTAGAATTGAAAATCACACCAGAAACAAGTTTTCTCTCTTTCTCTCTCTATATTATCGAGCGTTTTTTATGAGTATTTAGATACATTGTGAGTTGCTATTCAACAGTGCAACTTTCCATCAGCCTTATACTTGATATTTCAGCCGGAAGTACGGTTCTTTTGAGGTAAGGGGCATTATTTCTTTCGTATTCGTAAAGGATGTTATTTTTTCTTAAATGATATTATTTTCTTCAATATCATTATGCCGAAATATTGGTTTAAACTTTTTATCAAATTTGGAACTTTTTATGTCGGGATTACTATTCACGTATACGGCACTATTCACGAATACGACACTATTCACCGAAAAATAAAAATTTTTCTTTTTGTCCAAGATGTCTATTATGGTTACTATCTTTGATTGTATCCATGTTTTGATCTTTATTTTTGAATTCTGCTTCACAATTGGTTATTAGGAAGTATTATTGATCTTGGATAAACTGTTATACGAATCCCTAATATTTGTCATTCTGTCTCACTGGATTCGTTTTCTTTAAGATATTTTTCATCATCCTCAGTCCTAAATGATGATATTACTGAATATCTTTGGCCTGTAGTGCAAAGATGAATGATTAACTGATTAATATCTTTGGCCCGTAGTGCAAAGATGAACAGGTGTTGAGATGAACATGACCGACTGGTGATACAAATGAATATCTTTGGCTTGTAGTGCAAAGATGAATATTTGATTAAAGATGGATATTGATTGTTGTTACAAGGATAAAATATTGATGATGAACTTTTAAATCTTAGAAGATAGTAGAACTCATTCTCTACTTGACTCTTCTAATAGATTGTTATTTTCGCTGCAGTTGCTGATCTAAAACTTGTTGTCTATTATATTTTATCAGATTTTTTTCTGTTGAAGACTAATGATAATTTGTTGTATATTATCTTAGTCATAATATTTTTTACTGGGCTAGTTGAGCTCACCCTTTTTCTTTTTGTTCCATTTTTCTTCCTAGGAGGTGAGAATATAGCAGGAACTAGTCGGGGTATAGAGTGATGGTTCTAGAAAATTATTTTAGCAGTCCTCACTATTTTTGTAAAATAGTGTATCAATAATTGTAATGAGAACTCCTTTTGAGTTTTAATATTGTTTATTAGATAATATTTATATTTAGACTCACAGTTTATGTGTTGTCATATTTTGCACGACAATTATAGTAATAAAGTTGTATTTGTTTCTGTACCATGTATTTTGCGACTCAGAATAGGTGATGTATACCTATTTTGGGGGCGTCACAGTTGGTATCAAAGCTTAGGGATATGATCTATGGCGGAGATCGGGGAATAGAACTAGGAGGGGAGAGACGAGTAAATCATTCGCTAGTGTGTCCTACCTAAGCTTATTTGTTGGTTGGTCATAATATAGGGATATTATGTGATATGTTAATTTGTTTAATTAACCCTTGTTTTATGACAGTATTTAAGAATGGCTGCTGAGAACGTTAACAATAGAGTGTATGAGACCGTGGAAATACCTTTAATCACCACCCAGGGGAACGTGCAACAGAAAGACAATATTCCTCCTGTAAACAACACCATTGATCAAATGATGAATAATGAGATGTTTAGAAGCTTTTTGCAGTTCATGCAAAATCAGACGAAGGAGACTCGTGTACAAAATACTGGTGGAAATGATAGCAACGCGCTGTTTGTCACAGCCAAGCAGTTTAAAGAGTTGGGACCACCAGAATTCTGGGGAAAGCCGGATCTGATTAAGGCGGAAACGTGGGTCAAGCAAATTACCAAGATATTCAATGTCTTGGGATGCACAGAAGAATAGAAGGTTCCATTCGCTACCTTTATGTTCCATGGTGAGGCAGATTACTGGTGAAAATCTGTGAAGCGTACCCAGCCTGCCGCACTCAGCATGTTTTGGAAAACGTTTCAGAACTTGTTCAATGATAAGTACTTTCTTGAAAGTATTCGTCATATGAAGGAGGTAGAGTTTATCAGACTAAAACAAAATAACATGACGGTGTCCCAGTACTAGGCGAAGTTCACGGAGTTATCTAGGTTTGTACCTTATTTGGTGGAGAACGAGGAACGTATGACAAGGATGTTTCTGAAAGGTATAAAACCCGAGATTCGGCAATATCTTATCTCTCATAAATTTTTTTATATTCAAATGTTGTAAACAGGGCTCAATTATTAGAGCGAGATAATGAGTATGTTCAACCGAGGAACCACAACCAGGGTCATACCAGTGACAACAGTCATCGGAGCGATGATAACCAGCAGGAAGAAAAACATTCGGACAAAAGCGGTAATCACTCGGGTGGTAATCGCGACCATGATAATAGGAGAGGTGAGTCAAGTGAAAATTTCAAAAAGAGAAGATTTAACGATGATGGGAAGGCGTCGGCAGCAGCACCAACACCAACAACAAATTTTATGGAAGGAGAACGACCACCAGTTAGATGCTACAGATGCGGAGAGGAGGGACATGTAAGTCCAAACTATTCACAGCCTTCCAAGGTATGTTATAATTGTGGAAAGGAAGGTCATATAGATCGATTTTGTCCTGTAGAGAAATCAAGTCCAGCTGGGATGGTGGCACCAAAGGCAGATACGGACAAAACAAAGTTGGCAGTTTTCTAGAAGAGCGTTTGTCGTGACTGGCCAAAACGCGAGGAACCCGAACGAAGGTATCACGGGTTAGTTAATTATAAATTCTTGCGAAGTTTATACCTTATTAGATACCGGTTCTACCCATTCTTTTATCTCTCCTGCTTGTGCTCAACGTTTAAACTTGACTCCGGAGAAATTAGAATTTGACTTATCTATGGAAACTCCGTTAGGAGAAACTTTTATCATATCCACTCTTTATAAATCTTGTTTGATCCAAGTGGGCACAATCACATTACCTGTTGATCTTATCTCTTTAAAGATACTTGCGTTTGATGTGATTTTAGGGATTGATTGGTTAACTACTCATCATACCAAAATTGATTATTTTCGTAAGGTTGTTAGTTTTCATATTCCTAACCAACCTGTTATGCGAATTCAAGCAACCAAACCATTGAAGTCAAACACTTTCATATCAAGCCATAAAGCCATTCGTTTATTGAAAAAATAGATGTCAAGCTTTCTTAGCCCATTTCATGGATTTAAACAAAAAATACGTCAGATTTGAATGATATTTCTGTTGTTAGTGAATTTCCTGACGTATTTCCTAGAGAATTTCCTGGCCTACCCCTAGAGTGTGATAATGAATTTTTTATCGACTTTGAACCCGGTACAAAACCCATTTCTAAAATCTCATATCGAATGGCTCCTATTGAACTTCAGGAGTTAAAAATCCAACTATAGAAGTTGGTACCCGAGCCTCTATCTGGTGACTTCCTTTGTGGAATGTACCAAAGCCAGACTCTCCGTAGGGGACTCTATATTTGTGTGGTGGTAAAACAATAGGTACCATTGTGACGTGCTATCCAAGATTGGGATATGAATCACAATTGAGAGCAACCGAAGTCGGTGACCAAAGTACGTAGCTTTCTGGGCTTAGCTGGTTATTATCGGATATTCATGGAAGGATTTCACTCTATTACTCTAACTTTTAACTTAGCTGACTCAGAAAGATACAAAATTCGTATGGAGCGAGGAATGCGAGAAGATTTTCTAAAAGCTCAAGAGGTGACTCATTTCGGCACATGTTCTGACCATATCATCCTGGAAAAAGCAAACGTTGCAGCTGACGCATTGAGTAGAGGATCGTATGCGGGTACGAGTGCGATGTTGTTAACAAAAAGACCCATTTTGTACGACTTGCAAAGGATGGAGATAGAGTTAAAGACTCCAAGTACCCACGTGAGATGATATCAAATATACGAGTAGAACTGACTTTAATCGATAAAGTTAAAGTTGCTCAAGCTACACACCGGAGCTGATAAATATAAAGAAGAAGGTGCAAGAAGGCATTATTCTAGAAGTAAGAGTCGATGAAGAGAAGAAAGCTTAAACCTTCGATTTATTTGAAATCCTCGATCGAGAAGGAAACTATGGCCTATAAACTCGCCTTAACGCTAAGTATGTCGCGTGTTCATAATGTTTTTTATGTATCAATGTTACGTAAATATGTGGACGACCCAAACCACAATATTGCGTTAGAACCAGACGAGATAGCCGAGGATTTAACGTACGAGGAGGTACCTGTAAAATCTTGGATAGGAAAAGCATGTCCTACGCACAAAGGTTATACCACAAGTTAAGATTTTATGGAGGAACCATGCTATGGAGGAAATGACTTGGGAGTTAGAATCGGAAATGAAACGAGGTATCCTCACCTTTTCGAAATACCAGGTGCGTATGTCAATTTCGAGGACGAAATTTTAAAAAGAGGGGAGGTTGTAAGACCCCGAATTTTTTTATATAAATAAAATTGAATTTTTCTCTATTTCATTATTCTAAATTAATAAGGTGTTAAATTGATATAATGCTTTGGTTATGGGTGAAATGTGCAAATTTTATAAAATAAACAAGTGGTTGTAAAATATTCATTTTGTCGGGGAAATTCGTTTGGTCGTGGAAAATATTTTATTCGAAAAAATTTCGTACGACGACGCAGCCCATTTGTGGGCCCCATAACGGAAAACGGTTGGATGAAGGAAAACGACAAAATATGAGTTTTTATAAATAACGACGTAATTAATACCGTTAACACTGTTGGAATACTAGTGGTTAAAAATACAGTAATACGCGTGGTTGCACAGTAGCACACGGTATTGCACAGTATTGATGAATTATTGATCCTTACGTAAGAAGACACTACTCAATAATTGTTACAGTAGCTACTGTTCAATATTTTATTTTATTGATTCAATAATTGTTGCGTTGATAGTTTATATTATTGTTGTTTCAATAATTATCACTGTACAATATTTTCCATTATCAGATCATAATTCATATTATTTGAATAATATTATTAGATAGCATTATTGGCAATGTTTAGGAAGTTCTGTCTAAGGAGATGTTTGTCACCTAATTGCGCGCCAGTAAGGAGAAATCCTTATTGAAAAGCCCCCTCTTTTCTGGGAACGGCCTGATTGTCATAATTGTGATTCTGTAATATTATTTGTGAATAATTAATTATTGATTTATATGATAAGGAAAATATTTATTTGATGTGGATATAAATGATGAATTTATTTATGTGGTTATAAATGAAGGAATCAATGTTGAGGTGTTTATAATCAGTATTTTTATCGAAATGGAGGTATTAAAAATCAAATCAGTGTTTTGGAGATATATTGTGTGAGTTATAATTTTTAATTCGACCGTTGGATCGTTGTGATTTTTGGATATGTTATACATATATAAGTTGAGAATATGTCCATAAATTTTGAACCGTTAAAAATGAACGTATGATTTGTTATGAATTTTAAGAGGTAACTAGTTCAGAAATTGTTAAAGTTTCAGAATTTGTCATTTTGGTAAAAAAATCTAGAATTAGTGGGTCCCACTTTTAGTTGGTGAGGTATGCTCAAATTAAATTTCAAATGTGGTGGGTGGCAATAGTAGCAGGTCAAGTCTGTTTCGGCGTGCTAACATTTTCCAATAAATAGAGTGCTAAGTTAGAATTGAAAATCACACACCAGAAACAAGTTTTCTCTCTTTATCTCTCTATATTATCGAGCGTATTTTGTGAGTATTTAGATACTTTGTGAGTTGCTATTCAACAGTGCAAGTTTCCTTCAGCCTTATATTTGATATTTTAGCCGGAAGTACGGTTCTTTGAGATAAGGGGTATTATTTCTTTCGTATTCGTAAGGAATGTTATTTTTTCTTAAATGATATTATTTTCTTCAATATCATTATGCCGAAATATTGGTTTAAACTTTTTATCAAATTTAGAACTTTTTGTGTCGGGGTTACTATTCACGTATACGTCACTATTCACGAATACAGCATTATTCACTGAAAAATGAAAATTTTCCTTTTTGTCCAAGATGTCTATTATGGTTACTATCTTTGATTGTATCCATGTTTTGATCTTTATTTTTAAATTCTGCTTCACAATTGGTTATTAGGAAGTATTATTGATCTTGGATAAACTGTTATACGAATCCCTAATATTTGTCATTCTGTCTAACTGGATTCATTTTTTTAAGATATTTTCATCATCCTCAATCCTAAATGATGATATTACTGAATATCTTTACCTGTAGTGCAAAGATGAATGATTAACTGATGAATATCATTTGGCCTGTAGTGCAAAGATGAATAGGTGTTTGAGATAACATGACTGACTGGTGATACAAATGAATATCTTTAGCCTGTAGTACAAAGATGAATATTGTGATTAAAGATGTATAAGATTGTTGTTACAGGGATAAATATTGATGAAGTACTTTTAAATCTTAGAAGATAGTAGAACTCATTCTCTACTTGACTCTTCTAATGGATATGTTG